>OY735261.1:1703961-1776720 GCA_963457715.1 Argyresthia albistria | reverse complement strand
CAGATTTGTCCCTCCTGCCTGTCTGACTTCAACCTCAGTAGACCTACCTCTGGTAGACAGAGTTACATCGATCACAAACGTCGCCAAAATACTACGACGAAAATGATCTACAGAAATGGACAGAGAGATACAGATAGTTTGATTTTCAAGCACTCGCCTTTATGAAAGAAGTCGCAGGTTCTGGTTTGACGATCATCAATGCAATTTATTTAGCTAAACAACAGTCGCCGGCGTAGAACAGCGAAGAACAGAGAGGTGAACGGAAAACTATTTATATTTTAGCGTTTGGTCGTTGTCGTCTACGTCATAATTCATAAAGGTGGCAGCTTGAGCTTGAGCAGCCATTCGATCGCCTCTACGTCAGCGGAGTGGACTATTTGCAGTCCTCCCTCAATCGACCATAGAGTACAGTCATCAAAGAGTTTCATTGATCTGAGAGGGCCATGCTACGAATAGCTCTGCGCAGCAGCAATAACGGTTGTCTCTATATCCCCACTTAAACGGAAAACTGAAGACCAATTTCTAGAAGAGAACTCACAAGTCGACAACATCCCCGGAGCCTGTGTGCGTGAGCTGCAGATGGTACGCCCAGCGTTGCCACGCGCCGCTTCCCTGGTGGCCGAGCAGGTGTGGCGCCGACCAGGACACCTTCGCGACGCTGATGCCCATTATACTCTGCACGCCTGGTCATGGAGAGAACATGTTGGAATAGTCAACGGCCTCGTCCAGAGTGAATGCGCGGTACATTGGGCCTGATGCGGCGGGGTCGCACTTTAGCCACACCTTCCTTATTCACTTCAGTAATGGACGCAAGTGGCTCGGTGGCGGTTTCTTTTGTTCGATATTTCGCGCCCGCCGCCGCCACCGCGCAAGCCTCTCACTCTGGAACAAGGCCAATGAGTTCACAAATACTTATGGATGGTTTATTCAATGTTTCTCCATCAAAGCGCGTCATTTGTGTTTGTCACTTATTTTGTTTTCCAATCAACTAACGAGACTGTTAGCATACTAACCTTTAAGGCTGTTCCCAAGAATCAGGAGATTGGAGTCTTAGCACAACCGACGGATTATGTTATGACCGACAACTCATAGGAAACTTACTTCACACTTACGATTATCTAAGAGGAATGTTATTTGAGCAAGTATGTGTATTCAGTATTTCGTTCTAAACAGAGTACTTCTTCTTCTTCGTGTGGAAACTTGTAGGAAGAATCACAAGTTGATCCTTCCAGACAGAGTACCTACTGTAACACGGCCTCTTTAGCGACACCCTCACTAAAGAGTTCGCATACACTTTGCGTGTGCTGGCCGCCTATTTTTTCGAATGGAAAATCAACATTCTTTTGTTTTTTTACGGGCCGCCGGGCATTATTTTCTAGATAGCTGACACTTTACACTATACTTCAATTGCGCTCACCTATAGGCGGGTTGACCGGCACCGGAATAGGCTGACAGCTCCTCAGGTTCACCAGCACGATCCTGGTCACTATCCTCTTCACGTTGAACACCAGCGGGTATTCGTTGTGGAAGTAGCTGTTACTCTTGGCGAGGTACTCTTCAGTCAGCATGTTGATGCCGTTCGTCCAGTAGAAGAGGCCGTTGGCGTAGGCGATGGAGCGCGCTGATTCGAACATCGGGGTTTGGGTGTTGCTGCGGAAGTCTGATACTTCTCGTCTGGGAGAAAATATTAGTGTTTGTTTTATTATACATATACACGGGATGAGAACGTGACGCACGCACTTATCTCCGAATGTTATGGGTTTCTGCGCAGAGTTATAATTGCAGATGGTGACACGACAACTGAACACTAATGAGTAATGATGCATTTCAGATCTGCAATTTTGATGCGGGGCGGTTGTCAATGTTGTCAAATGTATGGGCGCCACACGGACACATCAGCGCGGACCCGCTTTCAAACCACAGTCCGCTCGGTGGGACATGCTTCAGAGTTCTTTGTATTTGAAGCAATCACCACTTTAAGACCATCAAGATCGTCTTACGTCTTACGGAAAACTGTTGTAAACTCACCCATCAAGCGACACAGCCAGTATATTATTCCTTCTCAAATGCGCCACCAGCAATCTAAAGTCCGCGTGGTCGACAGTGAACGCGCCCAGATGCGCATCCCGAACGATCAGCTCTGGCTGGGCGTCGTGATGCACGCCGTTGGAAATGTTCGCCAGGTCCAGTCTATACAGACCTCCCCTCTCCACACCTCGCTCCACACCGCGGAGGGCGAAGAATAGATACCTGCAACGTGACTCCATACATAATAAACTTTACCAGGGGCACAGATTAATAAAGGGGCCAGAATCGCATGTCAGTGGCTATGGCGAGAGCGCTAAATACCGGTTTATTTGAAGCCAGCGCTTCGCGTACGGAATCAAGGCCCTGGGATCGTGAGTTCTTTCACTTCTTCCCCAAAAAAAATTTTTCATGAACGTTGGTACAGTAACCAGCCAAGATTAAAGCAAACAATCTGAATGCGAAAAGCAAAAATATCGTCTATGTATGTATCTATCTAAATGTGCTTCTCCTATTTTTGTGTGGTATGTGCTTCTTTTGAGTGATCTGGTAGTGATAAACGGCAGACAATGACTCTTTAATTGCATTGTGTTCGTTATGTAACGTGCCGCATAATTTCTTTCAAGGCAAGGTATTCGTAGCATATTTTCGAAACGCACAATGTAAGTAATAATAGTAAAATCGGTGTTGCAATGCAAATCGATCAAGTACATATCGCCAATCGGTGAGAGAATGCGTATTGTTTTGCCCATTTTAGATTTTATGGCACGGCAACGACTTTGTAAATATAGTGCTCTAAAAGTATAACAACAGAGTTGATGGATGTTTTTAGACCAAAATGAGTCCATAAAGTTTTCATGCATGTTTAAACATTGATACATAGACCTAACACTAGGAATTAGGTGCTACGTCAAAATCACATCATACACCAATGGGGCTTTCTGTAAATGGTAGTAGACGCTACAGGGATGTTTCCTAGCCATGATTGATTCAAACCAGTTCAGAGGTTCCATCCAAACTCAGCCTTAGACTTACGGTTTCAATTATTGTGTCGGGGTTGTTTTAAATTGTATAATTATTGTACTCACCCATTATAAGGATCGACTTCAAAATGTATCGGCCGCGAACTGAATCCAGACAACGCGACCAACTGATTTTTGCCATCGAAATCGCATCTCAGAATCTCCCACTTCGATATCATCGTATCCGACTCCACTTGGTGGTACAACATCTCGCCCAACACATAGAGGTGGCGGTTCAACCAGTCGACGGATAAGTCGAGTGGTTTGTACGCTATCGAGTCGGGAGACAGTATGGGGACCGATGGACTTTTTCTGGACAGCGAACTACGGTAGACGTGGCCGCTGGATACTGAGACGAAAAGGTAGTCCGTGGAAATGTCGAGACCAACGCCTGTAAAAAAAACGTATTATATATGTAATTTATAAAAGGAGAAACTCTACGAAGCACAATACGCATGTTAGTAGGAATGTTTACCTGTGATTTTAAACTGCGTGCTGTACAGCTCTACCGGATCAGAGAGCATATCATTCGCTGGCGCTGCTAGAATGTTCTGTTCGCTCCCCAGGATCAGTATCGTTTGTTGAGGTACAGCTGAAACCATACAAAAAGTGAGAAAGAAGGAGTATAGGAAATCTGGATTAGTTTGGTTCATTATCGTACGTAAATACGTCGTTGTCTGGAATGTCAAACCGATAGATATCATGAGAGACATATTCTGCTAGTAATATTTGTCATAATCCAACTTTTTTCAAGCACTCATCACATTCAAGAAATTGCTGTGAAAGATCTCTCTTCATGGAATATTTGCTAGATTTTTTCAGAAAACTTTTTTGAATCTCAAAGTTTGAGTTTTCGAATGTTTATTTTTTCTAAGCTTTTGAGGTTTTTTCTGGTGGTGCGCTGAAGCCTGGAGAATTATCACGTATCACTCACAAGCAGGCAGGGGCGGCGTCACGACACGCGCGGAGGCGGTGGGGCCCTCGCCCTTAGCGTTGCGCATGGCCACCGACACCTCGTACTCGCGCGCAGGTGACAGGTTTTGGAACATGTAGAAGAAAGTGTTGTTGGACGCCGGCATGTCCTGGGGAATGGACATTTTGGACGTGATTTATATCGATACGAAAGGGAGGAGGAAGAATGGGGAGAGATGAAGGAACTGACAAAAGAAAGCCAAAACTGCTAGATCTGCACCTGTTCTTGCCATAGATTGGCATGGCAGGCACGACTGTCAGGCAGACCTGTCGCAGATACGACGGGTAAAACCGTGCGTATATGGTCGTTTTATATGTCGCTGTTCCTCCTCAATTTAGCCATAACAGCTTATAAGAAGATAAAAGACTGATGAAGGCAAGGAAAAATACAGATGAAAGAAAAGAAAACTGGATTCTTTATCTTCTACCAACAATCCGAATTGCATCAAATTGACAGTTTGAAAGATGGTAGGCCCTTTCAGACTTGATTTGCAATCACGGCTGATTTTTTCTGGATATCAATGAACGTTTTCAATTTTGGAGTCGCAATACCTGCCAGACATAAGAGCTACAGTTTGAGTATCGAAATCATCAGTAACCAACCTTCAAAGCAGCATAAACATTCTGCGCCTCCGACACCTCCCTCAGCCTCAGCACGTATCCCACGAGCGGACCGCTCGCGAAGGCTCCGGGCCGCCAGCTCAGGGCGACCCTGCGCGGGTCGGGGGCGGCGGCGCGCAGCGCGGCGGGGGGGGAGGCGGGGGCGCCGCGCTCCAGCGTGGAGATGACGACGGAGGGGAGCGAGTAGAGCGGCTCGCTGGCGGACGGCGGCGGCGAGCGCCCGAGGCGGGGGCCCCAGAGGAAGATCGCGATGCGGAACTGGGGAGGATTGGTGTTCAAGACGTTTTGTTGGTTTGTAATCTATTTTGAGGACTATTGGCTGGACAAAAGGTGGTCGAGCACGCTTCCATTGTTATTAATGTAAAGGAACGTACCCATACTACGTTTTTTAGGGTTCCGTACCCGAAGGGTGCCAAACGGGACCCTATTACTGAGACTTCGCTGTCCGTCTGTCCGTCCGTCCGTCCGTCCGTCCTGTCTGTCACCAGGCTGTAACTCATGAACCGTGGTAGCTAGACAGGTGAAATTTTCACAGATGATGTATTTCTGTTGCCGCTATAATAACAAATACTAATCAATCTAATCTAATCTAATCAAAAGAAATTTAATATTAAGGGGGGCTCCCATACAACAAACGTGATTTTTTTTTCTCATTTTTGCTCGATATTGATAATGGTAGCAGGTAGACGCTTAAAATGTTCACAATATATTGAGTATATTATATACTTAAAAAATAAATAATTAAATTAAAATTAAATTAATATTTAGGGAGGGCTCCCATACTTTTTTATTTTTTTGCGGTTTTTTATAGATAATGGTACGGAACCCTTCGTGCGCGAGTCCGACTCGCACTTGGCCGGTTTTATTTTTAAATACCAGTGTTGTTTATACTAAAATGGTCACGCAGAGAGGGATGGCGGTCAAAAATACCAAAAAATTGATCAGGTAGTATAGGTACGTACGTCCCTAATCTTCGCCTGAAACCCGAAAAAACTCCAGTGACAATGGCGTATTTACAACTCGCTTTTGTTTGATAAACTTAGTGCCGTTCTCTCATTCCTCAAATAGCGTTTATCTGTCTGTTTATCTGGGAAAAAAAAGTTATTTGACTGTTTATCCGTCTCTTGAGAGACCCGGGCTTAGTCTAAAAGATCTTAAAGATTACAGACGGTCAAATCGACTGGATGCATTTATTATTAATTACACTGCAGTTAGGTAAAAACTAAAAATATAAATATCACTGTAATTTAAGGCAATAAACGATTTAACTGAATTGAATACCTACCTTAGGTACCTACGGAGATATTTACGGCTGGAGAGGATCTGACAACCGGGTAAATATCCTACAGAATAAGCTTTAGGACGGTAATAAACGAAACAAATCTTGATAGTTGTGAAATAGCATATCTTATGGAGTAAATAAAACGTACCCGATACTTGGTGTAAGGGTTCAGATTCCAGACATTGATGATGGACTCGGGGAAGGTGTCAGCGTGGCTGTCGTTGGAGTAGTACTGCCAGGTGCCAGGCAACTCTTCGTACCTGTACGTATAGGTGTACATGACAATCACATAATATACAGGGTGACTGTGAAACTCCTAGCTATATTTTAAGGGGTTGGTGAAACCGAAGAGCCTTTGACATCTGTCAACTTAGCTGTCACTCGGTATCAGCTACTTTTCTGTTAAAACCTCGTGTTCCACAGAGGTTCCACATCATCATCTTTTGAATATAACCTATACGTGAAATACAATCCAATCTTTTATTGAAGACCACACCAGGATCCCTACTCTACGAGGAAAGACTGGTACCAACATTTAGTGACATGGGAGCAACGTTCACTATGAAACCGATCTGATCAGATCAACTTTATTTTTTACTTGTCTATACAAATCAGTTGTACTCAGGCTAAAATGTACTGGGAAGTGAAAAATAAAGTTGCTCTGTTCAAATCGGTTTTTTAGTGAAAGTTGCTCAGAATTATGTCCCTAACAACTGCTAAAAATGTAGCTACAGCTACGTGATAAGAATGCACTGAAATTTAAATTTACCTTCGCGTTCGAAAGTTTGCCTTCAACTGGTCACTGTGAACTTGGCTCGATAATTGGAAACGATTTGATTGGTTACGGGGCGTGGCTTGGCCGCCGGACAGCGATGACTTTACTGCATTCTTATCACGAATAGACTATAGCGGTTTCACAGTCACGCTGTATGCTAAAATAGCACATAAGTAGCATTAGCATAACTTTGAATAAGTAGAGTATATTACACTTGTCTCCTTTTCGAGTAAAGCGGGGAACCAAAATCGATATACCATAGCTCTTCAAGTACCGTTAAGGGACTTGAGGACCAGGATGAAGACAACGTTTGAGCAACCATAGGAAGAAATCTGCGGCACAACACGGAGCTTGGTCCCTTTGCTCTGAAGCGAAAACTGGGCATGCAAGTAAGTACAAAGTAATATTTACCTCCACTGAACTAAATAGCTGAGGTTAGGTACATTAGACGCTTCCCACACTAGGGACAGCGACGTCGGCGTCAGGCTATCAGCCACTAGGGCCGGCGGCGGTGGGGTGCCGATCATCTCTGTAGGATAGCAAGGTCATGGATAAAAGGAACAAATAAGGAAATGCTGTAACAAAATGACTTAAGAAGTGGCCTACTCCAAGAGGATATAGATTATAATCTGCGAGATGGGCAATGATAGATTTCGACTTCCGGAAGATCTGGTATTTCCCTTTCCCACAGGAGATATGGGCTAAAGTAAGAGTAACTACGATTGTACCATTTACATACCTCTCAACTTCTGGAAGTATGTATTGAGAGCTTCATTGCACCCCATGACGCAGTAAAGCTCTCGGGAGATCACGGTTTCCGAAGTCATATTCTGGAAAGAAAATTAATTTCGATATGGCGACTTTTTTGAAGACCTATGATGATAGCAGACGACGACGTCTATGGTCCAGTGGTCGTTCTGCCCGTTCTGCCTCACAAGCCCTCTGTTTTTATAATCGTGTCATGGACGGTAATTTCGTGAAAAAGGAACAGGACAGTGGGTTTTTTTTACGGAGAGCGAAAAGGCACAGATAGTCCGAATGCCGGTTGAGGCAAAAAATACTTCGTTCCATGGATGGCATGCAAAGATATCGTACTCACGCAACTAATCTGGCATGAATCCGTCAAGGCTTTTTTCCACAGACTGCAACCGAGGGAACACTGAAACAAAATAAGTATTTGTGAACATCTTTATTTTGTAGTGTAACATGCCTGTAATCAATCGCCCTTCATCGGCAAGTCGGTGTAAGTACAGTCGAGTCCAGGTTTAGGCCCCTCTCCACAAGGGTGTAGGTGTAGTAATACCACACCTCGGACACTCCGTAGAACGCTCGTAAAATAATCACCTATTACTACTACATAACCAAATGATGTTTGTATACGTGCAAATATGTGCGTAAACTTTGCTAGGGCTGGTGGCGCGGCAAATGCAGCGATATTAAAGTATACGCGTTGTCGCTCGTCCGGCGTTCAGCCCTGTCTATTTCTATCTCTAGGTCCTTTAGCCAATCTTTTGACGCCAGGGGTGGGGTGCGGTATCTGAATCAGCGCGGGGAAGGGAGTGGCCGTTCTGTACGGAGTACTATTATCTCTTCTGTGGTAATACTGAACTCGACTATTCATGGTAAAGTAATTAATAATAATCCACTTGCTATAATAAATTGCTGGATCATAGTCGGACGCGGGTAGAATTTCACGGGTAATTGGAGCGTGAAACAGGTAGCACAGCAAGGGTTGGGAACCAAAGGGGTGGCGAAAGACTCACCCCGTGACCGAGGGTCTATCGGTATTTGACTTGCTCTGTATTTTGATGGGACATTAAATGACTAAAGTCTTCACAAAATAAAAGGCCCGTTTTGACAGCTCACGCCCATGAAGTTTTAACCCCTAATGCGTAGGTAATAAAAGCCAACTGTTGCGTACAAGTTGCACCTAAAAACCGCTTTTATTACCTACGCGTTAGGGGTTAAAACTTAATGGGCGTGAATTGTCAAAACGGGCCTTTTATTTTGTGAAGACTGTAATTGGTGAACCACTGAACCACAAAAAATATCATATTTGCTCGTCTTACTATACTTAATCTACTTTTCGGCTTGAAGGATAAAGAAAGCTAAGTAAATAGTTATTTCAAGCAAAATACGATAGCCTTTGTACAAACGCAATTATTCATTCAAAGGGCATCAAACAATTATGTAAATTATGTGATGACAAGATAGTAAACAGTGCTGTTAGCACCACGAACGATTTACATTAAACAATAAGAGTGTCTAATGGTGCGGGCTTTAATCTTATTAAGGGACCGACACTTACGGTTTCCTCTTTGTTTAATACAATTACATTATAATTGACTCTAATTATCCGAAATTAGCCTATCCAAACGACTATCGCTTCTATTTACATTATTACTATATTTGTTTCTTTTTTAATTGGGAACCACCGCACCGGATAAATGTTTCTAAGATATATCATCCGTGGTTTGTAAGAGTACCTAGTGAAACTCTCTCCCCCAGCAAAATGAATTGCTTGAGGCAGAGCGAAACCAGGCACCAAGTTTTTTGCTCCAAAAAATTCTCTCACAGGGTGTTATGGTAAGTATGTATGGTTCATGTTAATAGCGGAACTATTTCAACGTTAACAGCAGAATCTCCTTTCGCATCTTGTTTACATCTCAAGACGACGCGCCCAGATGTCTGCTCCACGACTTCATACAAACAAACACAGCCATCCTTTTATGAAACACTTGAGTTTTTTGCTTACGCAGTTAATTTGAAACAGTAGCCGAGATATGCAGTTCTGCTTTTAGTCCCACGACACCTGTATCGGCGGTTGTGCAGTATTCCTCAGAAAACCAGTCCGATGATTTTGATAAAACCAGCCAGCTTGGTTTTCCTTTTCAAGCGCCTAGGAACTTTATTATAGTGAACAGTTAGGATATAATTGAAACAAAAAGTAAACTTTAGAAAAAACCGACTTCCACAAACCCTATTTGAATAGATTGAGTTTAATACAAACTGTAACCCCTTATCCCCCCCCCTTGGGGAATTAATTTTGTCAAATCCCATATCAGTGCTACCCCACGCTGCTACTAAGGAACCCCTGTACAAAGTTTCATGGCTCTAGGTCCACCGGTTTAGGCTATGCGTTGCCTGCCCGTCAGCCACGCATTGTATTTGTACCTAGTATTGAGCAGATCTGGTGGCCATATGTGGTCTTCATCAGCAGTTCCGCATCACAATATTATGCCTACCATGCGCATTTGCACGAGTTATTATGAAAAACACAAAAATCACTATAGGTCTGCCTATAATATTTGAAGAGTTCCCTCGATTTCTCCAGGATCCCATCATCAGATCCTGACCTGGTGTCAATGGGACCAATGGGAAGGTAAACCCTTTCAAACAAAAAAATAATTTTCCAAATCGGTCCATCCGTTTAGGCGCTATCGGGGTGCAGACATAAAAAAAAAAAAACATCCGGACGAATTGTAAACCTCCTCCTTTGGGTAGTCGGTTAATAAAATGGCTTTCCATCGTACTGCTTTAATCATTTTCGCTTGCTGAAGTTCCTTGGATTATCAAAATCATCTAACTAACCTCTTCCACTTTCATCGGACTTATTTTCTATAAGGCCTACAGTATTTTTTTACTACGACCGTCATATCACCCTGATTGCTAGTTTTACCTCAATTTACGCTGCTAGATGCCTTGTCTTCCCCATAATAAGCGGTGTCGAGATGGCTTCTCGTCTTCGCATAATTATTTTGTAACGGACTTCCATGGTCTGCCAGCCACTTGTGACGGGGTGAGCTAGTGACCGGATGTCACACACAGGTGCTTTCTTTACCTCACCCCTCAAGACAATCGGGACTTGTCCTTGGACGCAACGGTAAGATGTGATTTGTATTTAAGTGTTATTTTTCTATTTAACGTGCTTAGAAAAAGTTATAACCAACCCGTTATTTATGGAGATTAAGCATTTTTAACGCGGTAACGAAGTGGCTACCCAGAATCGCAAAACGCCAAGTAGGCAGACCACCAGCCAGATGGACGAATGACACCACCGCCATAGTCGGCAGGCAGTGGATGCGGGAGGCACAGGATCGGAGCGGATGGCGTGGTAGAGAGGGCTGATTGATGATGATGATGATGAAGCATTTTTTGGGCAACATAGGAGAATCATATCTCGAGCGTTGCTGTCTGTTTACTTCCAGAAATCGTTCAAATTATAAAATGCAATAGGAATGCTCTATCTCTATCTCTCTGTCTCTCCACATTTGGTAATATAATTCAATTAAGTAACGCTGGGTGGTCGGCCTAGTAATGAAGATATCTACGAAGCCGCCAGCGCAATTATTCAATAATTCATCTAGTCGATAAACATTTTTGGAGATAATATTGCTCGTTAGATTGTTATTTGTCAAATAGTTTCGAATGTGTTAAATAGGTTATCCTGATGTGACGAAATGTGTTTTTATTATAATTTGTTGACCCCTATACCGGGGTACTTATGACTCAATATTCCGTTATTATTTTCGTCTCTACAATCTAGAAGTCGAAGACATTAGAAACATATTACCCTAATACTAATCCGAAATGAGCGTTTCTCCTAAGGGCAAATATATAGTTGTCCAAAGATCTTTTGGCGTGTAAGTGACGTTTACAGGAGGGCGTCACCAAAGATAATGTAATACCTACGCAACCTAATGCTATGAACCTGTCAAAAAGCTTTAGTTTCTACCTGTCACCGCACGCCAAACGATGTTGGACAGCTGTAACTGACACTAGCACATTCTTACATAACAAAGAATCAAATACCTACCTCATCAGTGGCCGCAGTAAGTTTTACAATTAGAGCGTTAATCAAAACGCACATGACACAGCATCCTCGGGGCAGAGATCTGTGCGTTTTGTTTCTGCCGGACAATTTGTGAGGTCGCGGCCTTCGCGATATATGTGCGCGCGCGCAAACTAGGGCATCTGACGAGTCGGGAGGACGACCCGCGGCGACGTCACAGGATTAGCGCGTTTGGGGGACCTATTTTAGTCATGTGGAATGATGCTATATAAAACTTTGTGACTGAGTGATTTTAGCAGAAGAGGAACTAACCAATAATTATTCGGAGCTTTCAGACGATACAGACGACTTTACAGATGACTGATTCGCGTTACCCACATTTCATTCTGTGCATTTGCCACCGTATAAAGAAAAGCAAGACACTTTGCTATGTTATTTGATTATTTCACTCACTGACTGCCGGACCTCAGTCCAGCCGTGAACTGCTAGAGATCGAAGATTATGATGATGACATTTTCACTTGGTGTGAACCAGTAAACAGAAACAGAGACAAAGGAACTTTCACCCTCAATTCGATTGCTCGGTGTTGTCGTCTCAGACAGCATCCATCCCCGGCTAACTGGCGTCTTCCGCTACACAATGTCACAACAACACGCCCAAATTCAACTCACCCTAACCACAATTTATGCCGTCCTTCCTAAACGAGGCTCCGTGCGTGACAGGCTGTCAATCTATGTTAGGGAATGGAGATATGGTAATCGTTGGATGCAGTTAGCCGATTTCAAAGTTCCTATGGTAGCGGCACATCCAGCCACGGTAAATGACGGATAATGTTAGATGTTATCCTCGATGTAAGGGACTATTCCTTAACAAAACAAAAGAAATCGGGCGTTCATATTTTTTAAGAACGTTTCGCAGGTCAGGAGCCCTGCACATGAAACGTCATATGGCTACAGAAGAATCACGTTTTGTTTTTAAAATAATCACAAAGGGACGGTAACCGGTAATGAACACAAATTGCCCCTGAGTTGAGGACACAAGGGTCGCGTGCCACACGCGTAAAACAAAACCTGTTAGAACGACAAAATGAAATTAGTCTATTAGTCGTCTAATTAGCCTGCATCCTGTCTCGTGCTTACGATGACGGCAATAACAAAACAATAGAGTTTTCCCTCCGATTCGTGGGTGAGCACGGGTATGCTCTCTGGTTGGGCGTACCTACTGTACGTAGGTAGAGTTAAGTCAACCCGTTTCGACCCTCGGTCATACTATTCGTCATTCACTGCTATATCGCTTGCCTGTCGCTGTGTGTACCCTTCACCGCCCGTTCGGAAGTTGTGGGCTTAGGGATGGAGTAAAGAAGGGCAAGAAACTCCCCCATACCTCTTTTAAAATATGTGACGGCCTTAAAAAATTCAATTTTATGTATTTCTACTTAAGTCTAAGGAAATACACCGAAGAGAGACGTACTGACTTAGTCCATCGCCCCTCTTTGGATTTCTGTGCGACGAGATGGTAAAGACCACGCAGTTTTGTCATCTAAATATTCTTTTACGTACCTACGTTATGTTCAGTTGGAGTAGATGGTGGCGCCATCGCACATTCTACAGATAGGAGGGTGGCACTGGAAGAGACATTTTGGCAGTGAGAGTAGGAGACACCGACCAAGCAGGGATAGAGCATCGTGGTAGTTACAAAGGGCAACTCCTACACAACACCAAACAATGGATACTCAAAGTGGACAACAAGTCGACGATGCTAGAGCATTGAGTGGCCGTTTTGTCAGCAGGATCATGGCCCCGATCGAGTCTGCATCGGGTAGCTACACTCGGAAGTCCAATTGAGAGCGCAGACGCGGCCGGACGCGGCCGGACGCGGGCGCAGGGGCGCTGCTAAAGCACGCCCAACTCATTTCCTCGTTAATTACTATGCGGTGGCCACTTCATGTTTTGGTGCATGTAAATTACATACAACTTGTCGTCTTCCGGTGGCGCAATAAGTTTAGTGAGATCGCTTTGGAATGGAAGGAAAGTCGGGAATACTTCTGCGAGACTTCCGAAAATATCAGAATTATGCTATTCCAAGATGCCTTTGATTTCCAATATCATACCTACTCTATGTGGGCTGTCCCTGGTGTCCCTACGCCGCCATGTTTAGGGATAGGGGTGTCGACTACTGGCTAAACTAAGATGTAAAGCTGCCACCACGCATAGGATAAGGGCGCGATTCTTTCCCCGCTTTGATTCCCTACTGAATTCGAGAGAGAAGAGAGAGAGCTATGCAATATGCACCTCCAATTACAATACATTACTTATTGAAAACAAAAACAGTTGTACTCTACTGTGATTGTATATAAACACAGTTATGTAATGTTGTCGAGTTTTATGTCAGGTTGATAAGTTGCTAGTGGGAACCCACTTGACAACAAAGCAAGTGAGAGTAAATAAACCGTACTGATAAATCCACATTTCAAAATGCATCTGGCGCCAACACCGAATCCCAATTGTAGGTAATTTATAGTTACTCTAGACGACTCCGTAACTGACCTGAGATAAACTCATAGATACCGTATCATTCGTATCCAATATTTATATTCCAGAAATTGTTTATTAGCAACTTATTAGAATCTATTTGAACACGAGTCAATCAGCTGATGTTATGCTGGAAATGTGTGGGATTTGCTTTATTTATCTTGGCGCCATGTACAGTTTATCCACCCAACCACATGCAGAAAGGGTATTGCAAGTATTGCAACTCGTGTAAGTAATCCAACGGGTTTTGGCCCGATAGCTATGAAGATGTTTACCTATTCTAATGTAAGCGCGGTAATATCAGCGCGGTCAATGTGCGTGCATGGGCATTGCCTTGAGGAAGTAAACGGAAGAATTATATGTGTATGGAACGTATATCGTACGTACATATAAATATTATTTGCATGCCACAAATTGGCTGAATGAGCCGCTCTATAATTATACTTACTAATAAGACCTATGCCTATGACTGTACCACATCAACGCAAATAAATTATTTCATTATTTCATTTCATTCGAAATGGGGTTTAAAAGCTATGGGCGGGACACCGGTACAGACTGTATGTAATACCAGCTTTAGTAAAGTGTTCTTACCTACATATATTACATTGCTTATATGAAGAAGATATTGCCATGCTCGCTCAATAGCACTCAAACTTTGCGTGTCAACTCATATTAGGAGCACGCACCACAACTGTAACAATTTCGACACAAATAGGTAGTCTAATTGATTCCTATAGCACCATTTTTACGACCCAAATGCTTAAAGACAGAGGAATATCTCTTAGATTAAGAAATTAAAACAGGTTTAGACAGAAACTATACCTTAAATACCCACAATGCAGTACCTATGTACAGTTTTTGTCCGTATTAAATCTATTTAGTTAGATAGGACTACATTCCGGTATAATGTGTTGGCGACCCAAAAGAAATCTGATGCATTTTACACATTAGCTTTGAAAGATCTGACACCAAGAGACAGACGAACGCTCCATAAAATACTATAAGTTGCCTGGCCTGGCCTCAATAATATCAAATAAGGCCAGGTATGGAGTTGGAAACACTGAACGGGTCACGCGCGGGCCCACGCTAAACATTTAAACGTGGCAATTGGATAAATGTCTGCACAAATTGGTCCCTCTAGCGCACTTCCCGCCGCCGCCGCCGGGTCAGATGGCTCTCTGTCTATCTAGTCGGCAAGCACTCAAAACCAGCTCGCTGCTCGATGCTCTTTGCCAGCCCAAACATTGCCCGTCGGGATCTAATCGACAATCAGGCTGTTCAAATCATCGTGTTTATTTTACTTTACTGTAATAATGTAACGCCTTTCTAAGCGTAACGTAAAGCCTTTCCTCATTCAGCAGGTATGAAGGATGAACCCATCAGACTGGGTCTGGGTCACTGTCGGATGGCATGGCTTACATGATATTGCATGTCTCTGATAAAGTTTCATCAAAATAAGCGATACCTATCGTCTCCTAGCAGCAAGCAATAAAAGTCTTTTACATCAACATCAATTCAATCCGCGAAAGGAAGCGAATTCGCACTCGAGACCCGAGTATCCAATAAATGGACAATAAATCTCAACAGTTCGCACTGGATGAGTGGACTTAATGGTTGAGTGGTGGGGGTAAAGGGGGTACGGGGCGAGAAGGGGAGGGAGGGGGGGTCAGTGTTGAATGGAGCGCAGGCGCAGGGGACGGGCTAATGAGGAAATAGGAATTAGCGGGCGACGACAGCACCGCTGCAGTTATGACAACGAACTGTGGCACATTCAATCGGGTATACCTTTGTGCGAGACGCACAATGAATCGGCTGCCATGGTCAAGATCTCAATGGCAATAGCAATCAGATACATGTAGATAAAAAATAACAGGATAAGGAAAACGTGGTTTCGCAAGGACAAGCGTAGAGCAGCGGATGCGTTCGCGAAGAATACAGATGAATAGAATAAAATATAAGGGCGGCTTGCAGAAGATGCCTAAATCTAGATTTAGCATTTAAATTGATTTATCAACTGTCAAAATATATAAAATATGTCAAAGTTAAATCGATGTAATCGCTCGCGTTAAGACACACGCGGGCCAAACTAACAATAGCGACAATAGATATACATACGAGCGAGAGGGTTAAGACGCTAAATCTAGATTTAGGCATCGCCCTTAATAGAATAGAAGAAGAGGGAGAAGAGAGTATACATAGAAGGCTGACTGACAACCCGTCCAATAGTGCAGAGACGCAAAAAGGTGTATAACAAAAGTGCTTGATGATGAGCATGACGTAATTACTAAGCGTCAGCGTGAGAGAGTGTCAGACTTTCATAAATCTAGTGCCATAACAAGGATTTGGGTTTAAGTTTCAAATGGACAAAAGTGTACCTAACTTTAACTGGAGTTCCAAGAAACATTATTAAGTTAATCAGTGTCCAGGAAATACCGAGGATCTACCGTATCACTGTAGTTAGTAATCTAACAAGGCCTAGGTCAGATATGCTGGCATTTATGGTGTTACTTCTTTGTTACTTACTGAATTGTCCGCCTGTCTGTGTCTGTTGCTTAATTAGAACTGGCTTCTTTATGTAATATATGTGATCGAGTTTGTTCAAGTCTTGTTTGATTTAAAATGTAATAATTTCAAAAGTATGGTAACCAACTAAGTGAGAATGTTGGTGACAAACGGCATGCAATATAGAGATGAATCTCCTGATTTTATGGAAAGCTTTTTAGACAGACAAGCTTACAAGTATAGAAAGTATGCTCTGTAAACACTCTCTTAATACTGCACCTAATTGTAAGACACGAACTTATGAGAAAAAACTCAAGGTCAGATTTTTGAAGCTAATCAACCAAATATAAATACATCAAGAGAAAGTACCAACAAACAGAATCCCATCGTTGGTGAGCTAAAACAAACATTCAGCTTTCATTAGTTAACGAGCCGGCCGGGGCTTGCGCATGCGCATATTTCAATTAGCCACGATTAACGCTGCATTTGGATGCAAGGGACTGCACTACATATAGCAGAAGGAGAAAGTTCTCGTGTGAATGTCGAATGATTATTAGTAAGCAGACGAAGATTTTATGATATTTTTTAGCAAATAACTTGGCCACAGTCATGCTACAGTTAATGAGCAACAAAGCAACTTCTGAGATAAAGGACGGAGGTTCAAATAGAGCAACAATTCGCCACTAACTGCTCAAGCGTCCAACGACCCCAAAAGACCGAAATCTTTTGTTCTGTTTTTTCATAGGTTTTGAAATTTATCTCGATGCAGGTAGGTTGAAAATCGCGGACCGTGGACTTTTAGACGGAAGTTGTGTACGACCTTGTGATAGGACTCAAAGTACCTATCTTTTTCATAGGCTGCACAGTAATTGACATATAAGGCTGTGAGACCATTACATGGCTATATACAGCTCTGGCTGCCCCTTTTCTGCAATACAGCCAAGAGTAACTGTATACAGCCGGTTAGAAATGAGTTAGTGAACTCAATCTGAATTTAATAGTAACATAACATGATAGGGTGCATTAAATTAACTAACGGGACGAAAGGTCAGTTAGGCACTGCAACCTGTGTTGGTATGTTAATATGTTCGGAATATTCATAAACGCACCGATCGGGTGAACGCTCCACGGTTCTGCTACTCACTAAAATAATACTGTTGTGGACTAGTGATTTGCTCTGCTGATTACGGAAGAAAATTGGAATAAATTATTCAAAAACTGAGTGTTTCCCACGGCTCTGCATGCAGCGAATCCATGTGACCATGTGATATCAAAGAAGACATAGCATACGATACTTGCACAAAAACTATGATACTGTGAAGAGCATCGTACATGAGCTATACTCTGGCCGCTGAGAGAATGCGATCCTGACACATGTTTATGTCCCTGTCTGTCTTCTCACTCCCACAAGTGAGATAGAGTGAAAAGTAACGCGGGACAGACAGGGACATATACATGTGTCAGGATCGCAATCTCTCAGCAGCGGCGGCCAGAATATAATAAATTTTCCCACTACTGTATTACACAGGCAGCATATGTAGGTACCAATATGCCATTTATTTATGTACCACTGGTCCCTCTCCTATGATTTCTCCAAGGTGTGATTTGGTGATAAGAGTCAAGAATGGCCGTAGAACATCAAGGAAGAACCTAGTGCCTGAACGAAAGGCCACAGGCGTATTAAATATGTACAGTCAAGTAATCATTGATTTATATTGTTCCAACTCTCAAAACTAATTTAAATAATAGGTACATTACAGGGATCTGTCACTCGCTCGCACCTCCATGGTACATTACTTAAAAACATACTTCATGAATAACCTAAATAACACAGCAAATAGCGATGATTTCTCACGTTTAATGTTCAGTCAGAAACATCATGGAATGCCCATAGCCCACAAAACACAATGCGTAATTGACTTCCGATGCTATTTGTCCGTTTCCGAACAACGCAGCCAAGCGAGGCTCCTATCCTACAACAATAATCACCCACCATGAATGGTACAGCCTGACACAGTTCGAAGCATAGTATTTTTGGTAATCATCGACGTTATTTACCTTTACAGGTACCTCAAGCTAAGTATGATATGAACCTTCAGGCGATTGTATATTTTGATTAATCATCGGCGTTTACTTCCCTCAAAGTCCTTTCAATGGATTTCGGTCCTTGGTTGTCTTTCCCTCCGGTCATTCAACACACACTGCGTCATGCCTTTTCCATGAGGGAAAGCAAAGACACAATTCACCTACGTTGTGCCGGATATTCAACCCTCCATTTTGCCTGACAGGGATCCAGCCCATGGCCGCACGCTCTTCGCCTAAAAATATTTTTCATTTGGCAGCGAACTAGAGTGGAGCTGGCTGGTTAGAGTGCAACAAACCTCCATGCTGCTACTGCTTATAACACTGTGCCTATAACACGGCGGCGTTTTTAAAAAACCATCAGTGAGCTCTAAACTGAATAGATGTCAGAGGGGAGATGAGGCTGGCAACTAGCTGCTTCCTTCCTGCGAGCATCCGGCGCTCTCACGCGACCCCTGCTATCCAGGATTGACCATCATGACATGACGTTATGTACAACACAACACATAGACGAGACATACCACATACTCGTAAGTATAATGTCCGTTTTGAATCTGGAGTGGACCAAGAGGAGTCCACGACAGTATCCGCCCCTTTCTCATCAGATTGAATACAATATGGATTCTTCTCATGCTCGACTATTTAATTGACTGCATTTCCTCACGTTTGGGTTGAATTATCTTGATATAGGTGTGGTATGGATGTAGGAGACTTCCGCTGCAATAAGTATGTTTAGAGAATGATCATTTATCTTCGGACGGCTGAAGACTTTGTCCCGCTCCAGAAGATTTGGAGGAACATTACAGAGTACAGGGATGAAGTCTAAATACGAGTAGGTATATAAGTTGCACAATGCACACAGCGTATTACGTTGAGCCAAGTGATGGAAGATACGAATCACAAAAGTTCTCTGCATTTATACTTAGCAACACCAAAAACTTGCTGATAAATCATGATACGAATAACTGTTATGTAATGTTGACCGTTATTAAAAGTATATTAATTAATTTTAGCTTTCCCCTCAGTTTACAAAGTAAGTAGGGCTGTGCCATTTCCAAGAGCTGTGGTAGTGTTGATCTTGAATTTACAAGAAATGATCGACTAAACACGCTATTTTATAAGGATCAATCTTCCAGGAATCTATTTCGGATGAAAGTGGAAACGAACACGGATTAGGTGCATGCTAACAAGTTTACACTTTCGTGTCAGAATAAACAGAACATGTTTGCTGCGATGAGCAAGTGAAAGCAGACAGTGCATTCGGACATGCCCCGGAACTGATAGCAGGGCGCGACGATTGATAATTACCGGTAATTACCGGTGGTCTGGTTTAAATCTTCATATAGTATTTAGTTTCGGAACGATTGAAATATCTACAAAATTTCCCGGTGTCGAATTCATTTTGGGATTCAAAAAAAAGATATCCATAGAGACCGTTCGTTATTACTCCAAAATTTGTTGTACGTCAATCACCAATGAATGGTCGCTATACAGAACTGCAGGGTTCTCAAGTAAATTGGGAACAAGTCAATTGAGTTTACTGCACAGCGGGAAATTGTGAGGGTAGGCCCACTTGAGGGCCCACTTGAGGGCTGTTGGGCCTTTTTTGCCCGTCAAGGGCGTAAATTAGACGCAACAGATAATTCCGACATTAAACAGTAGTTACTGTCAAACTTTGGCGGGAACGTACAGTTTTATGTCAGTTTTTATGCCTTTGGATGATGGATAACACACACAACCCATCATTTCAAGTTAGACAAAGTAATATTTTGAGGAATTCTTTAGACACATTTAAATGCTTGACCGACTGTTAAAATCACAGAGGTAAGTAATTATTAGCACTGTGATTTTTCTACTTTTAGTTTTAGCTTATGGTTAAAGTTGGTTTTTTTTAGGGGTAGTATTCATCATAGAGTAACTCATATTCATAGGTGTTTATTGACATTAGGAATTAGTTTTCTAGCAAGGTGACGAGAACTTGAGAACACTCGTGTTGTTTATGTTCTTTAAAACCTTGACCGTTGTTTGACCAGACTCTTTTTTGGTGATATGTGTGAGATAGAGATAGGTCACACTGGCACCACGATTTTACGTTTTGTTAGTAACATCACAATCAGAACAGATACTATAATATTATACTAATACAGATAGACCACCTAGAACAAAATGTGACACCGGCGCAAACTGAGATGCTACGGAAGCTTCTTTAGTTCGAGGCCATTATCGCTTGATGCAGCACCTTCGAAAAATTGCATATACCACGAGATGGAGCTAAGATATATAGGATTTATTCTAAGATTAGCGCCACCTAGAAGTATGTTCACTGAAACCATGGCGTTTAAAGTACAAATTTTACTCCTCACGCCACCATCTCTTTTTTACGAAGGGTTACTAATTCTAATTTGTATGGAATGAGCACCCTGTGGTAACATAGATATAAAAGGTGCACAAAAACGTTATTGAATATACCACAGATTTATTTTATTATTTTTTTAAACTGGATCACTTATCTTAATGGGAGTTATATCGAATTGTTTTCTCGAGGGAATGTATACAAGATGCGATACTGTTATCTTTATTGATTATTATTATTATTTTCGTACGGTAACTGGGTTTTTCACGCAACGGTAGGCACTTGTTGACCCCGTACAGCCATTAAGATTTGAGAGGGTACAGTACGTGATAGATAAATTAATTAAAATTTTAATTATATTCTATTGCTATGGCCACTGGTTGAATGATTACGCTCAGAAACCGTGGCATTATCTTAAATATCTTTAAGAGACACGTTCCTGAGAAAAGGCCTCGGCAGACTGACAAATAGTTAAGCTCGCCTTTGTACACTGTTTTTATTAACTTTTTGTCCTTTCAATTAATTGTGTGTAATAAATAAAATTATGAAATAGACTACGAAATGGATAAGGGTTGCATAATCCTTTTTTCCTTGGGAGAGAAATCATGTGAAAACTGAAGATCTACAGCAAAATATAGATAACTGACTGAGCATTTAAAACCATAATAGGTGGGTATATATGTAAGTAAACATTCTGGATTTTCGTACAAATGAATCTACATGTTGTTGTTACCACTACGTATGGTAACATCGTACGAATTTTATGTTACGATAACAAATTATTACACAACAAAACTTACTTATCGCCTTTATTATACGGGTTTTACGATTAACGGAACGGGGTGGTGCAATGATTTTCGGCAGTAAACAAATATTATTGAGGGTTCGTTTCCGTATATTTACAATGGGAAACAGTTTATTTTTATTTTATTTTATTAACAAAAATCCACAGCCATGCTTACATGTAATCTTAAAAAAAAAAACTTAAAATGAGGCCAATTAAGGATTTCATTATGTAAACAACCTATGCAATCGAAAAGAAGAAATAGAAGGAAAAATAACCAAAAAAACAGCATGAATGGATGAGCTTAAAACTTATAATATTACGAATGTAATATATATTGAGATAGATCTCACTATTTAGTATAAGATTCTGGCTTGCTTGCTTGTGCAACATTCGCCGTCATAGTGAAAAATATGATGTTGGGTGTAGTACAATCTGTACAATGTGGTCACAATTGAGAGGAAAACTGACAATTTCTCACGCTAGATGGCGCATTCGCGACTGTACCTTAGCATGACATCGGGAACTTACAAATTGTATGAAATTACCACCAACCTACACTTGACACTAGCGTAAACAAGCGAAACGTACGTACGTAATCGTCAGTCAACGAAGCGCCATCTGCTTTTAGCGTTCAGTTTTCGTCCTCATCACAGTATCTACTTATCTATGCACCTAGATAAGGGCAGGATATCATTATTAGTGTGGAATCCCATTACATATTCTTAATTTTTAGTTAATGTATAGTATTTTGTTTGAATTTAATTTATTTTAATGTAATGTAATTAATTGTGTAGGTACCTAATTTAATTTATATTTTAATGTATAATGTACTGTATGGGCCTTGTAGCCTGATAATAAACGATTTACTATTATTATGGGGACATGAATGGGCTACATTTACTTTACTTATTATTATTATTAAGGGCGGCGCTCTAACCCCGCCCCAGTTTCTGTAAGAGCGATCAAAAGTAAACAGACAGTCAATCACGAGCCTAATTTGAAATAACCTTCGATCTTCGATTAATCGCCTTTTACATTTGAATACTCTTTCACGAACTGAGGGTAAGAAGGTTATTGCATTCCAGAAGGTTGCACCCAGGGACTATATATCCAATTGACTGCGCCTGCCGGGGAATGCGGCACGCCAAACATTAGTTGTATGCAACGTATGCAACCTATGTACGATGACGGGCCGCCATTGCTTGTGACAGTTTTCAGTAGCCTCCGCAGCAGCTGACCAATCACAGCTGTCTATGTTGGAAATGGAATGGAAAATGTACCTATGCGCTCTCCACGGGAGAAGTGCTCCCTGGTTGCACCTAAGAAATATGTTATTCCCCCCCCGTTAATGATATGAAGGACGGGTTTCTTGAGTGTTACTAGATGTGGTTACTAACCTGCTGTATGCTGCACTCGGCCCCGCAATTGAGATCAAAGTGGCCATCCGTTCTGTTCTGAAAACGACAAATAATGAACATTAGGTACCTACCTTTAAATACTAAACATACAGCCAAACCATAGGGCTGGCTAGGATATTGTTTGTCATGGGAATCAGATGCAGAGCGACTAAGGGACCCTAAATTACAATTTGCAAAGTCATATGGTCATACAATCGTATTGGCTATTTTTTAACCCCCGACGTTGAGAAAGAGGGGTGTTAGGTATAAGTTTGAAGTGAGGGAGGGTGTGTATCTGTCTGTCTGTGGACGGATTTCAGTGCGGTTTTCTAGCAATGCTGCTTATGCGGCAAGTTTAATTAAAGTTATCAGCGTAACAAGGAAACAAGTCAGCCAATTTGGTTTACGGAGTAGTCCCCTGGCGGGAAAAATAGGTACTTATTGAACAGCTAAACGTAATCTCACTGCCTCTGCCACCCCGTATGGGAAAAGGCGTGACGCTATTTTGTGAATAATTACTACGATCAGCGAACAGGTAGATGGCTAGTACAACCGGCGTCACAGTATGGAACTTCCGGTGCGCGCTTGCGCAGCGTAGCGTGACAATCAGAGTGACATACTCTACTGGTCGAGCGATCCGACCCGCCCCGCCCCGCCGCCGCCGCCGCCGCCAGCCGTAACAGAGATGAGCTCTTATTTTATCAGATAAATCTGTAATATTTAGGAACCCTATAGCGTATGTACAGACAGACCTATCAAGTTATCCGTAAAATGACAGAATTCAGAACTACGACTGCCATCTTTGCATTGGAATGCCATTCTATGCTCAGACGCAACGCAATAGGCTTGCGTCCAAGGTAATCCAATAAATCTAGGAACAAGTCATAAGTTGAAGCATTATGTACAAAATGGCTTGACATTCTCAGAATTGTATATTTCCCGCAAATATATTTTATAAAGTTAATTTTGTGCAAAAAAAAAGACAGCATTTGACGGCACTTTTACATGACGTCATTCTGTGGTTATTTCATAGACCTCAGGAACTAAATTTCCGTTTTGACAGTTCATAAAAAGTATCTATTTTGACTTGACAGGCCACAAGCCTATTCCCAAATATGGCAATACTAGAAAGCCACTAACGACACCCTCATTTCACAGTTAAAGTTGGCAGATCTGTAAGATCGTGTGATTCAGGAGGACGTAGACGTCAATTTACTCTATGGTAGACGTAACAAAATAACAAAAATACACCCCTGATTATAAGATGCGATACATACAAAATCGGTCTTGATTTAACTTTTAAATCTACTATCTACTCCACTGCCTGGCAGAATCTGCGCAACGGAGGCGCACCGTGGCATACGCATAAAATATCCTAAAGCGGTAACTGATCAACTGGTTGAACAGATATAGTCCATTCATTTTCTGTGTGTCCATTGATCTCGCCTCCTTGCCACCTGCCGCCTAATTTGAAAGAACGGCGACACTCGATCAAAGAAAGCCACTGCGCAAAGGACACACAGAAAATGAATGGACTTTTCAAGTAAAGTCATATGAGTAATGGGACTCGTGAGTGTAGTGTAGAATCATTCTGAAGGGCTAATCCCGATTCCCACCCTTGCTTGGCTTGAACCGGTATAGTACCACAGGCCATAGTCGTGAGACCGGAACCTCTGCAGCACATCCATGGCTTCATGATAGCGAAATCTGATACCATACAACGACTGGGTATCGCTTTCGGGTTTTGTAACCTTTTTTTGGTGGTTTGTCCGCGAACCTTTTTTTTGCAACTGATGTTGTGAATGTTATAGTTATAGCAGTAGTAATATAAGTATAAGGTTAAAACGTGGATTAAACTTTATTACGAAAACTATTAAGTCCTCTGTGGCGTAGCGGTTACGCATCTGCCTACCATGCGAGAGGTCGCGGGTTCGAATCCCGGCTGGGGGCAAAAAATAACCTAGGTCTTGGATGTTTACATGTTTGTGATGTCGCTGTTTGTGTCGTGGGGCCAGAAGCAATGTATATGTCGGCGGCCGATCGTAGAATCAGGCACATCATGATGTGCCGTCATGTTCCCCGCATTTCATGATATGTCCAAGCAATTACTGGGCACATCATGATGTGGCGGGTTTTAACGAAAACATGTCTTTTTAAAAGCATTTTTATTCAGCACTACTTGATGTTTTTTTGTGTTATACTTCGCTGCGCTCGCCCACTTTAGTCTTCACCTAAGTTACCGCAGTTTTTGGAGATTTTATCGTTTCATGACGGACGTACGGACGGACGGACGAACGGACGGACGGACGAACGGACGGACGGACGAACGGACGGACGGACGAACGGACGGACGGACGGGCGGACGGACGGACGGTCGGACGGACGGACGGACGGACAGACAGACGGACGGACAGCGAAGTCTCAGTAATAGGTTCCCGTTTGGCACCCTTCGGGTACGGAACCCTAAAAGAACGCTGCATCACAATAATAAATACTAATCAGGGTCATTCGCCTGCCTATTTTGTCCTTTATTTATTATGAAAACTTCATAACGTAAGTATAACAAATTAATCAATTAATCATCCACTATCCCGTTAATTAGACATTTTATCAAATCAATATAAAATTGCCCACGCAATAAGAATCAATAACACCGAGAGTACTATCTTAAAACCATAACTTATATTCCACGTATCAGCAAGACTTTTAACTCAGTTATGTTTTTGTTTACATTGTAACTCGTCCATTATTCATTGCTCTATATTTAGTAGTGTTTGGTTCATTACTTGCGGACTAATTGTTGACAATTTAGTTGAGCGTTGAACCGCAATGCTCTGTCGCGAACACTCGTCCAGTTACTCCAGTAAGTGAAACGCTATGCATCGATGTATGTAAGAAAGAATACATAAAACACGATTTCATTGATTTTGAAGGAAGTTAAAAGGGAGGTGCAGTATGGTAGTTCAATGCAAATAGGCTTGATGTTAGAACTAACTACAACATAATGTACGTAGTGCTGTGTTAGCGTTAAGATAGGTATATAAGTACACACACAATTAATAAACAGACTTCTACTACTTCCATCGTTTTAATACCTTCCTATAACACATGGCTACCTTGCCTTGACCCGAAAAAATTACAAGAACCTTGCCAGGCCAGCCTACCTCAATCTCTTCTCCTATCATTTCCATTCAAGAAAGCTTCATTCATTGTCCTGCTATCAATAAATCCGCGACCAATATCAATCTAGTTATGAGAACTAAATTCTAATTAACGAAGAAAAACTTAAATGTCATGATAATGTGACACATCAACATGCTTTATCTCGCCCTGAATAAGTTGGAAATACTTAACATAAACAAAGTGAAGATATCGTGGTGAATGGCGATTAAGTAATAATATATTTACTTGGCACAAACAGTTTACTAAAATTACTTATTCCAATACGACGAATTAAATGATAAATACGGTTGTTAGTTCTGCACAGCTCGAAGGACCAATAAATTTCTTCAACCAGGTTCATGACATGAGCCAAGAGGTAGGATGATACATAATATTTTTTGGGTTTTATAAATCGTGCTTTCAAACCTGAAACGGGCATTTCTCGTTGCACCGCGCCACCGTTTCCGCTCCAAATTTCTCGGTGATGAAACTGCTGTAATCGGCGGCAATTGTCCGGGCGGACAAAGCCAATCCGAGCAGCATCAGCCATTTGTGCCAATTCGCCGGCCGACACATTGTGACGGGCCCACACACACACACACACACACACACACAACCACAAAAAATGTCCTTATCACCGCATTATCCCATGTATTCTGTTTGTTTTCAAAGTTGGTCAAAATGTGTAAGGTCGCGCGCGTAATTCATAACGTTGGCGGTTGAAAAAGCGCGCGGGCACGATGCATGCGTGCGCGCACTGAATGCTTTGAACGAACTGGAGCGGCCGCCCTATCAGCGTCGCTCGTGCTACGGGTACGGGGCGGCGGCGGAACGGGCGCTACGCTTGCTTGGGCGCTACGAAATCTCGTAGCCCTTGCTACTTTTGATTGGTATTACTCCCGGAATCTAACTTGGCCAGAACGTTTGCTGTGTGTGTGTGTGTCATGTGTGTGTGTCGCTCTCTCAAAATGACAGACTTTGTGAGAGGGCGAGACACACACAGCAAACGCTGGCCAAGATATATCCACCTGTATTCGGCACTGCGATGGCTGCTTCCGGTGAACTTGTTTGGTGACACTTATATCCGATGTCACCAACAATCTCTATCTTTAGGGGATACTTTATTTCCTTTCAGGGGCCACCTAGCGGTAGTTTCACTTTGACCTAAGTTTAAGGGTCAACTTCTAACTTCTTAAGGTACTTAGATAACTAAAATTATTGTTAAAGTTAGCATTGGGGGCTATTTGGGAGGTGTCAAAACCACTAAACTGACAACCTTCAAATCCGACAGCTCTTGCGCGGTGGCCACAGATTCCATTTTCAAACACACCATTTTAATTAGTTTAGTTAGTATAATTCGTATCGCCTCCCAAATCGCAGGCATTATCTTATAACTTAATTTCTAAAATATTTAAATTATCATTTAATCCTAGTTACTGTAAAAGTAAAATTTTCTAATTACCTACATTGTTATTGTTGTTAATAAATTCTGACAACCGGAAGACCCAAAATCCCTAAGATACAGGTTCATTACCTAGTTTAGGGGTTTGAAGTTGACACCATGTACAATTGTAGAAAGTACAAATAAACTTTATCTTATCTTATCTCAACTAGGCCACTATGGAACCCCCTAAATTTAAGGGTTCAACCTCCGGATCAATCGCTATGCAGCTATGAATAAGAGCTAAGAGTCCCCTAACTGTTGTAGAAATCGGGCATAGTTAGATTGATAGAACTCTACGTTCGAATGACACACCCAAACCTTTCACTTTTAATGTTACAGAACCATCATGGAGTTATTAATTTGGGAGTGGACGAGTTTTACCCGACCGACTGCGCCAAAATAATGCAATGTTTAGCTGTTTGCAGTTTTGCACACACGGGAATGGGCTGCAGCTGCATTCTCTGGCCACTGAGTCCAGAACGGCTCTATCGGCGTCCAGGAAACGGGCTGGGCCTTGTGTGGAAGCCACGGTCCAATCTAGAATCGAGACTGATTTTGAAAAATAAATAAGAAATCTCGTGATAGAGAAATGCTCGCCTTTGTCATGTTTTCTCCACTTTCCATTGTAAAATGTATTGTTTTGTGCAATAAAGTATATTGAATTGTATTATTTTTGAAGTAAAACTTCTTAGGGCACGGGGGTAAAATTTATTTAACCTCTCAACTGTGGGTTATTCATATATTTGCTTTTCAATTGCTACTAGCCGGGTGCTATCACGAGTGGCTAAGAAATGTAACGGAAATTGGAATCGGTGACGTCAGGGTCGGCTGAAGACTTTTAAAACCGCAACTATTTTCAATACGGTTTTTAACTAATCAGATAAGATAATAATACATTCGTACAATAAAGAATGTTAATTAGTGAGAGAAAAACCTGATGAAACGTTAACAAATAAAAATTATTTTAAGCATTCTTCCACGAGTTCTTGATTTCCGGTATGGCCAAGATGGCGCCGCCGCCGCCGCCGCCGCTGGCTGGGACTTCCTCAGGGGACTTCAAACAAAACCAACTAGCATGACTCAAACTACTTCGTTCAACCTCTTTGTTGGAACCGGAACTTATGTTTGACAGCTGTGCGATGCGATCCATACAGTTTGTAAGAAAAGAGTTTCATCAATGTCACACGGGTCGATATGGATTTCTAAAACAAGCAAAGCAATGCATACATTTGAGCGAGACGGCTTAAAGACGTGACGTCAGATGGTATATAATCTGAGCGAGATGCAAATAGTAGTGAGTGACACTATTGAATGAGTTAAGTATATCACCACGAGCGCGACAAATTGTAGATAAGGAATGGTGGGAAATAAATGACGTAAGTATTAAAAGTAAGTACAAGTATAAAATAATTTCAAATAATCGGACGTCTGAAACTTAAAAGTAACTTGAAGCAGAGATTATATCTCAAAATTGGAAATTTAAATCTCTTTTAGTATAGGTAGGTATAGGTGTATAGTATAGGTACCACTTAATGATCTAGCTACAGAAGTTTTACTTCTAACACGTGTACGGTGCTACACGCGTTTTTTTTTTTTACTGTTTATAGTCGTTTACATTATTTAAAAAAAACGGTCAAGTTTCGGTCGGAATCACACACGAGGGGTACCGTTATACCGTACCATTGTCAAACAAAACTTAAAAGCACCCAAAACAATAAAACAAATAGAAAAAGAAAATTAAAAAGATCATGCCCTCACGGTGTGGTTTGAACTCACGATTGAGGGCCTACAACATACTGGCTGAGCTCCCACAGCCACTGGCGGAGCCTTAGTAATATGGTCCTGTTTGGCACCCTTCGGGTACGGTACCCTGTGAATCGACTCGTCTCTACAATAGTTGAAAAGAGTTAAATATAAAGCTTTCACACCAATTTCGGAGGCATTTGAACCCTGTTGATCTTAATTCGTTAAGTTTATAGCGCAGTATATCACGGCCGCAACCAGGCGGAGTGACTATAACTATTAAACTACAGCAGATCGTCTCACAACTATTACCCGATTCTATGAAGAGCTAATCTAAAATGGCGTCATGTACCGCAGTGACAGCTGATAGGGTGAACAAAAAAACCAGTTAATTTTCTCATTTTCCTGTCGATCCATAGAAATGGTGTTGAATCGAGGGACAAATGACGATTCCATACACTACAAGTACAATACTCACAACATTTATAAAGATAATTCGAGCGTGTCGAGCGAGAGGGCTGCAGTACGGCCGTGTGTGAGTAAAGACAGCGTTAGTATGTGGGAAAACATGATAATGGACGCCATTTTAGATTAGTGTCTTCATTGAATCGAGTAATAACTCAATTGAACTAACTGTCGGTACTTCCCACGCTTTACCTCGTCTTCAATACACACTACATTCCTACAAGTGACGAGGCGAGCACGTTAGTACAGCTATTTTTTAATTAGATAATAAAAATGAAATGTAGCCCATTATTGTCTGATGTAGAAGTTATCTGACGCATAGTTTCATATTCTCCTAAGTCCTATCCCAAGTACAATTAATTGTTGTACCTAATACAGCCTTAGGGTGACCTGTGTGTCGCTAGAAGCATTCTGTAGCTGCCATGAGAACACTGCTAGCCACCTGTGAAGAAAATGCCGAGAATCGCAACATGGTTTACAACGCTGATAAATCCGAATATATGGTGACAAAATCAGCGCATACGCCCACCACAACAATACCTCTTCAGCTCAACGGGCGAATACTGAACCGAGACGAGGAAGTCAAATACCTCGGACACATTATCACGGCTGATCTGTCCGACAAAGCCGACATCGAGCGCCAGCGCCGCGCAATAACCGTGCGCGCCAACATGCGCCACATTTTTTTTTTCATTTGCGATGCGACCGTTATGTTCCTTGGGGAAAGTTGTTCATAATGATGGGTAAAATATGGTCAGCTAATTAAGTGTCAACCTGTATACGGAACATAGTTTTGTGTTTCTGGCTATGTAGGAACATTGGACGTTACTATTTCAGCTAATCAGCCTACGATCATACATACAGATATTTTGGGTAATAGTACTTACCCATCATTATTATGAACACCTCTCTCCAAAAAACATATTGCAATGGGAACTTTCAAAGACCATTAAAAAGTAAAAAACTAGTACCAAACGACTCGATAGGTGGCGCAGCCTGTGCAAGCGGTGTCAAAAATTACCCAAATTAAGTTTCTTGTTCTATGCCAAAGAACAACACGGCCTCTTCTGAGCGTACCACCCAGGTGAGCGCTAGACCTGGGCCCTAATGCTGCTCTGAGAATTTCACTTATATTTAATTACTATTTCATTACTATTCCATTGCAAACACCCAATCAAGGAGGATAATAATTTAGGAGAATACCAAATGACGCCATTTTGGGTGTTTGCAATGGTAATGAAATATAAGTGAAATTCTCAGAGCAGCATTAGGCCCCTGAAATGTACCTACTGAGTTAATAAAAATAAAGTTGCTCTGATCAAGTCGGTCCCATGGTGAAAGTTGTTCAGAATGATATCCCTAACAACCCTCTTTCGGCTTGTACACCCCTTTTTGTTAGACCCTGTATTGTCTAGTATAAATATCCGTAATTATTTAAATTTTAGACCAGCAGCGACATCTATATGTTGTGACCAACATTATCAACCCAGTTACATGCACCATTGTAGCGCTATCTAGATATATGATTAACAACCAAAAGATTTATGTAGTATCAACTCCTGTCATAAGATGGCGCTACTCGTTTTGTAGAGCGTAATTTCAAAATACAACTTTTAGGGTTCCGTACACGAAGGGTGCCTAATGGGATCCTATTACTAAGCCTTCGCTATCCGTCCGTCCGAATTTCAGTAGGATTTATCTCACGAACTGTAATAGGTAGAGAGTTGAAAGAATAAGAGTTCTTATTTAATAAAAGTATGCCCACCTGTCTATGTGTTTAAGTTTCTCGATCTAAATTTATTTCTTGTATTTTTGTGGATATCTGTTATTGGCTTTCATTCTGTATCTTTGCTCTTTGTAATTTGTTTATCTATGTGCTGTTGATGTCCCAAATAAAACTAGTGGCTCTGTGAGCTGTAGACCTCGCGAGTATGTCGGTGGGAAAGCTGAACTGCTAACACACATAAAAAAAATAACCCAAATAATTTTCTTTCAATAACACATACAAACTTATGAATGTACCTGGTTACGTACATGCAGTATGAAAGTAGCCGCACCAATAACTTTGTAAACTACATTTCGCGATCTTATATACAACCTATTGACTTTTTACTAAAAATTATATAATCTGTTTCACTCTCATGGTCTTTACAAATCCAACGACACCTCATTTGTTAATATCCATCGAGCCGTTTGGGTTGTAGCGATTTTTTTACATTTTAAAACCCCATATCTCCGCCATTTTGAAAAAAATCAAAAAACTGGCTCGAGTAAAAAATTCTATTTATTTTTTCAACGTGCTCACAAAATTTCACGAGAATCGGTTCATAAATGCGACCTGTAGAGGAGAACAACCGGACATACAAAAGCATTTTTGCCCAAACCTGAAACGGAGACGCTTCGCTCGCTTCGCTCGCTCATCTGTTTCACTCTCATGGTCTTTACGAATCCAACGACACCTCATTTGTTAATATCCATCGAGCCGTTTGGGTCGTAGCGATTTTATCTCCGCCATTTTGAAAAAAAAACAAAAAACTGGCTCGAGTAAAAAATTCTATTTATTTTTCCAACCTGCTCACAAAATTTCACGAGAATCGGTTCATAAATGCGACCTGTAGAGGAGAACAACCGGACATACGAAAGCATTTTTGCCCAAACCTGAAACGGAGACGCTTCGCTCGCTTCGCTCGCTCGGTCAATAAATAAATAAATAATGGGTAATTTTGTATGGGCCCCATACTTGCTCTATGCCCATACCCACCCGTAGCAATAGTGAGGTCTATCGAAATACATATTTTTATTGTATCTCCGTAACTTATGGGAGAAAAAAGTACAAATGAAATGTGATCACTATACAAGTCCATGATAAAGAATACCAGCCGCGCAAGGAGAAACGCTTCTTTTCGGGTGACGTGTGGCTCTCCTATTATTATCCTATAGCCTGAAATATGGAAGGGCCTTAAACATATGCGCCATAGAATGTACATGTCCTTCTGAAAATAAACGATTATGATTATGATAGAAACGGTCACCCATCCAGCTACCGTCTCCGATAGATGTTGCTTATCCCGCACGATCGCTTGCGATTTACATAGACTTGTATGGAAATTTCATTTGATCATAACTTTTTTCTCCCATAAGTTACGAGGTTACCGCCATACAATTAAATTATGTATTTCGAAAGACCTTTCTAATGGTATAGGTAAGTCACTAGTTGCTCCAAGGGTGGGTACACTTTTACTCATTATCCTTTTCATACTCTATATAAGGCTACACTACAAAGGTGGCTGTTAAAAGAATGTTTTTATAGTGTAAAGGAGTATTGTAATCTTAAAACAATTAATATAGTACAAGACATATAGTATTGCGGAAATAATAATAATAATGTATTGTGTAATTGAATTATGACATCTTTCAGATTTAAGTAAACAAAGCATACCTGGACAGGTGAATGTGTAGAGCTCATTACCATTACCACCTTACTGTACCACATTTCAGGCAAATAAAACATTTCATTTCATATGTACACATTGTACACATTCTATGAAAATTTCAACTCTCTACCCTGTTGCGGCAACAGCAACAAAAAATACTCAGGTAATTTGATTTTAGTTCGCATATTATGTTATGGCCATGGCGCATAGATAAAAATGTAATATTTTTTCAGACCGTGACGATTACGATGATGATGATTCATTTTTAACCGACTTTAAAAAAGGATAAAGATAAATTACATAATAAATTACATAATAACTTACACACACACAATCACACACCCTCTCACACACCCTCACATACACATACACACCCTCAAATAAATATACCTCAATAATTAATATTTTAAAATACATTAGTATTATATACCTACCTCTCTACTGTTGCAGTGCCCTATGGACAGGGTCCACAAACATTGTATCTTGATTTAAGAGCAAATGTGAATGGAAGCAATAAACGTAATTCTAATTCTAATTCTAAAGAATCATTTATTCAGGAACATAGGTAATATGCAGATCTTAGTCAATAACATTGTATGATAGGTCTCTATGTTCTGCCATGGGAGCGCATATCAGGGGGTTATCAAATGCGGTTGTGTTGGGTATGTTTTTATCGTTATTTTTTTATGCGTACATTACCTCGAAATTGGTATTATTTCTGAACCTATTTCAAAAAATATTTTAGTTTTATGATAAAATGGACCTTCAGGTTGGTCCCATTCTTTGAAAATCAGGAATCGGTCCAGTATTTAGGTTTCTACATGGAAAATACTGTTATCCAAGTATCCAAAATAACATATTTTTGCCTTTCTGTGACTATTGGTGTAGATGAATTCTGGCTGAAAGGACCGATAATTGTTTATTTTGTGTAATATCCCAAATTTATTCATGTATACGTAATAATTGTAAGTATGATTAATTTATCGTGTGGCATTCGTATTTCTTTTATTAGTGTCGCGCATTATAACTATAATATAAAGCCAAATAAATTCCTAGGCCATGATAAGATATTGCAAATAAATACGAAAAGAAAACTAGGTGGTTTTCAGGTGAAACTCCGATTTCTTTCTATTGAGGAAGAATAAGGAGATGTAAGTAGATGAAGTAGAAGACAAAGTAAAAAAATAATTGTGAGAAGAAGCTATTGAATAATAACAAAACATAGAAGAATGCACATTGATAACAAAAAAGCTTTTATTATTATTTCGTGCGTTCCTTAATTTCATTACTGAGGGATCAGCAAATACACTAGAGTATTTTGAGAGATGCCACGACGAAAGCAATTGGATAGGTGTGAAACTATTTAGCATATCGTGATATCGGTCAGACAGATCAGAGCAGAAGAAAGCAAATCATCTGTTTACACATAGTATATTTCTTGTGTAAGTAAACACAGTATGCCTCGGTAACTATTTTGGGATAGATCCAAGCGTCCAGCGCGCGACATTCAGTACAGTACAAACTTGAACCGTGCCAAAGTAGGAACCCCACCGTGTTTGAACCTCCACTGCAGACCACCAGTCGATTTTATCAGCCACATAAAACAATAAAAGACGTCTTTCTTCGATTGTAAAATTAATAATGCACATCGCACAATACTCATTTATGGCGGTAATTTTCTAGAGCACAGTTTAGATAAAGCCGTCGGTTGTATGTTAGGGGTTAAAAGCGTGTTTTTGTGTTGTTCCGTGCCCATTTGCCGTGCGGCAGTGTTACCGTGTGTAAGATTATAGTTATCTCAGGTCGCGTCAGTCAGTGCCAGCGCGCGCGCATCCAAAGTCGCAATGTCGAAGGACTTGGTCAGTTTCAAGGTAAGTTCATGCAAATGATAAATAACTGCAGTATGCAGCTTTAACTTTAGAACTTATTAAGTGTTGTGTTTAATAATTGTATCTTAGAACGTTTCTTTAGGGAGAAATTGGATTACGTAATCATGATTGGTTTGCTTTAGCTTGCTGTGTTGATGAATGAAAGAGATAAAGCAATGTGTATGCTAGTAGCTGTACATATACTTCAGCTGGAATTTAATGAACGAACGTTTCAAGTATCACAAAAGAAAAATGAAAACTCATTCATCATCATCATTCAGCCTTCCATCTATAATGTATCAGTTTACTACTGAACTAAACGACTCTAACGTCTCTTTTATAGGTAGGTAGGTATATATGAATTAACATAAACATTCTGCGCGATAGAAAGATGTCCAGACAAACAAATAAGTAAGCAGAAATAGAGCTAGTACCTAAGACTGATGAAGGATTTTCGTTGTAAAGTGAACTAGAATCAATTATTAAGAATAATGATAACGGAAAGGAAATCATCATTACTCGTATACTGCCGCGCTTACGATAAACGCATTAACTATGGTTTTTGGCGAAATTGAGTTATATACATATTTGGTATCAGGAAAACGAGATCTGCAACTTTCTCAAAGTGACATTTCATGATTTCTTCATATATCCAGATTTTCAGTTTTTATAAACGCATTAACTCAGACTTCGATTACAGTTTTACTTATCAAAAACGCACTATCTATAGTTAGTTCTCACTTTTTATCTGGCTTTCAATGGCTTATTAGTCATAAATGCACTAAGTCACTGAGTTAGTGCGTTTATTGCTAGCAGTCGGAGACTTCGATTACAGTTTTACTTATCAAAAACGCACTATCTATAGTTAGTTCTCACTTTTTATCTGGCTTTCAATGGCTTATTAGTCATAAATGCACTAAGTCACTGAGTTAGTGCGTTTATTGCTATTAGTCGGAGACTTCGATTACAGTTTTACTTATCAAAAACGCACTATCTATAGTTAGTGCTTACACTTTTTCTGGCTTGCAATGGCTTGCTAGTCATAAATGCACTAAGTCACTGAGTTAATGCCTTTATTGCTAGCAGTCTCATTGGCGGCGTACTTAGATTGGTAGCATCAACTTGAGATAATGCACTTATTACAAGGAAAATATAGAATTTTCAATATTAACACACAAATAAAATCGCATTAAGCGTACGAGTTAGGGTAAAGGGTACTAATTCCAGCACCCCCCCATTGATTGGCACTCTGGACTTTGAACACAATTATTAAGAATTACCAAATAAGAAAAGTAAAACAAAAATTTCTATTAAATCCACCATTTCGTAAGTGACAACACCAAATTGGTAGTTTTTAGATGAAACTACTGGCAACTCTGTGAAAAAATGTTCTTTCCCAACATGTCTCTGTGTGGTGCGGATTGTTGAAATCGTTACGATTTTTGTTAAGAAACAGGTGAGTGTTGAAGCCTTTTTACTTGTTATTTTGGAAGTCTAGATGCGAGTTAATGGTTTTGTTGTTATTATATGAGTCAAGTTATGATATTAAGCAGTTTGTTATTGTATTTCAACGCCTAAAATCAGTTTTATTTGGGGCCAATCATTGTAACCTTAAGTTTCTATGAAGGTGCAGTTCATTGGCACCGGGGCTAATGATTGTTAAAACTATTTCAGAATTTTTAATTGCAATTACTACCTAAATTAATTGCGACGAATGAGTTGTTTAAAAGTATGCACTCAAAACTGTCATCAGCCCTCAGTAAACAAATGATGGCACTGCTAATCATTGTACTTTTTGACCATTGGCACTGCTGATGATTGTATTCTAAGTGGGGCCAATCAATGTACTGAGTTTTTACGATTATGCTTTTATCTAGTAGTGATGTGCTCATTTTATATTTTATTTTATTAAAAGTTTGGAAAGGTTAGAGGTGGGTATTTTCACCAAAAATATTTTGTATATAGGGTATTATAGGTATAGATAGATAAGGTACCCACATTCGAATGAGTCGAAATCTGAGGTAAGTAGCAGGTTCTACGGAATCTACGGATAACATTCAAGAATATGATTCATAAAGTTCTAGGTATTTTATTTTATTTCCCATCACTATTACTCAATGGAGTACATTCATTGGCACCTCACGTGTATAATGATTGGCATGCCAATCTTTATACTTATTATAGGGCTAATCATTGTGCTGAAGGGGCCAATGAATGTACTTTTGGGTAATTTTTCACTATTTTGTGAATTGATGAATTAAAATTAGATTTTAGAAAGATAAATCAGGTTTTATTAGGTTCTTAGATCCCTATAGTAGTAGGAAACACAACATCTTGATAGTTTCAATAGCTACCTACATAGATATTGAACCTCAAACATGAGATTTTCCTTAAGGTGCCAATCATTGTACTGCTTACCCTATAGCGTTTATGTTAAGCAAAGCGGACCCAGGCACAGTGCACAGTGCTGCGGGGATCGAGAAAGGTACCGGGAAGGGATATTTAGTGTTTTACAGTCACGGCACTACCGCCGAGACGGCAAAATACTGTGAACTGGGGAACAGTCTCCCATCGAGTGTCGACAGATATTTTCTACCATATCAGGTGGAAAGAAAAACAAAAATACTTAAGATTATAATAACTTCCTAGAATCTGTGAAAAAATGTGATGCAACAAAATACTGTAAATGGAATGGAATAAGTAAAAGAAAGATTATTTTCATGAACAAAATGAATATGTAAGATAAGATAAGTTAAAGCGTTTATTCAGACGTCATTATACACAACACAGAACACAGACAAATCCGGAGTAAATATTTCACAAAAACAATCAAACAATGACGACGGTGAAATATACTGATACTCTTTTCTCATTAGATCCATTTACTTGTATGACTGAAACCAATATACTTAGTTTATATTCTTTTAGTAACTAAGCGATGCATTTACACGACTTTGCATTGAACTTTTTCATTGTCTATGAAGTCATCATAATCATTTTCTTGATTCTCATTGCCAATTTCACCTTACCTCGGCAGGCATGAAACTGATCCCCGGTTCAAAGTATTTCCCGGCTCGGTGGCAGTGCCGTGACTGGCGAAACATAAAATTTCCCTTCTCGAAACCTTTTCCCATTCTTGCAGCACTGTCCTTGCTTAGCATGAACGCATTATCTTGTATCTTTTATTGATCTATACTTAGCATAAATGCATCAAGTAGGGTAGTTGATGCGTTTATGACTAGTATCATGGGCTAAAATCATAAGATGATGCTTATCATAACTGCTTTTTTCAAATTATACAGAACACCTGTACTTTTATTTGTAAATGGTTTTATTTTCTTAGAAGTTAATACCTTTCTCTATGTTTTGGTATAACTTTTATGTCGGTACCTCATATAAATCCGGAGAAACAGGTAAAATAAAATTTAAAACTTTAAACGCGTTTTTCTCGAAAAGTGCCAAAACCTAGTTAGTGCGTTTATCGTAAGCGCGGCAGTATAGTAGACGCCAAACAACTTGAACAAATGACCTTGCATGCGCAGAAACCATCTGATATATGAAACTGCGCACCACGGTATGGGGTGCGGGACGCGGCGTGCGGAAGGAGCATCGCATCGAGCGCGCCTAGCCACGCTATTGGTAGATCAGTCAACCATCGTTTCCCGCTTTTAGTTCACACTTGCGTGCAGTGAAATCACGGATAAAAAATGCCTCGATGTCCGAACATAGTTTTAAAAAAACAAGCCAGAAAGATGGTATATGATGAGTTTTCTATCGATGGAGATATTATTATGTTTTATAGGTGTACGTGGAAAAACGCAATTTTAGGGAATTTCAATAGTAGGTATCCAATAAAAAATCTTGTCTTTTGTCAAATCATTATTCTTTGTTAATAGACACCAATAAAGACGACAAATGTCGCTAAATAATTTACAGTTTTATTTTGATAGTCATATCCACAGACTGTATAGTTCGCAGCAAATGTACCTACTTCGTGTGTCTCAAACAGTTATTGTGCACCTGTTACCGCTCAGTCCCTCATGCAAATGGTACAGTATATTTTCTCATTTTCTATCGATTGAACTAAGTAAGTACCTATATAGTATTGTGCACTAAGATTCATGCAGTATACTGTAGGTACGATTTGTTTTGAGAATTTTAAGTGCGTCGTTTTTTTGGCACGTAAGTGTACATGCGCGTACTTTCCCCCACCACGTCACATTTTGCTCAAGATGTTTGGCGTTACCTATAACAGTATTATAGTATTGTATCTGTGCGAATGTTAATACACAATACATGTACTGTTCGTCCACATGAACAATAATATGACTGAGTAAATGACACTACGTACGATCGACCTTAGTGAAGTTTACTGATATCATACACAATTCTCTAAGATGATAATTTTAATCTGAAGATGAGCCGCGTTTTAATTCTTAGCACTGCGAGGCTTGAGCCAAAATGTGGAGATAGAATAGTAAAGGTATTGACCGTTCTGAGACTTCTGAGTTAATCCGAAAACCAAAATCAATTTTATACGCATGTTTTGTGTAGTGCGGCCGAAGTGAAAAATAAGGTGTTGGTGTTCCGCTCAAATCGGTCTCATTGTTTATAGTATTTCAGTCAAAATTATTTCAGAAACAAATATCTCCAAAAATAGGCATTTGCTACAACTACGAGTACAGTTGTCCAACGATATTTTGGCGTGCGGTGACAGGTGAAACCTGAGGGTGAAACTGACGATTTTTGACAGGATCATTGCATGAGGTTGCGTAGAAGTGACGCCCCGCTGTAAACGTCATATTACAATTGACGATCGAATTGTGTCAGATTACAATTGACATTTCATTCAGCAATATTCAAAACAGAACCAATGTGGAGGAAAATATGAAAGTGAGGATCTACGTGTCGTTTATCACGTAACGTCCTATACCAAAAGAAGGCATGCAACGCATACTTACAATAAAACAGAACTAACCACTGAACTTAAAAGGGGGAAAACCTTATCCTTTTCGCAAGAGAGCAATCGCATAACGCTCGTAATTTTCCTCAAACGAGATCATTCGAGTCATCCATAAATGGGAAGGTGAAGACAGTTATCGTTAATCTTAAGTTTAGTAATTATAAAAAGGTAAACATTACTTTTATACGAGTGTAGTTTTGTAAAAGTATGTTCCAGACTAGAACAAGAAGTAGAAGAAGAATAAATAAGAGTAAAGAAGTTTACAATGATAGAAATTAATGCAAAGAAGAAGCCCATAACTTCCAGACCAAACAGTAAACAAATATTGAAAGTTGCTGCAGACTCTGAAATAGGGTACGTTAAACATCGATAGACTATCGATAGTATCGATAGTAAATGGCTATCGATACTATCGATAGTTTTTCTAAACTATCGATCGATTGTTTACTCTAGTAATACTATTACATCCCTAGAGGCGAGGCATGCAGGTTTGAGATTGTGTTCTATGGTAAGGGAATTACCGTACGTATATAATTTATTTACATGAAAAAAGTTAGTTTGTGGATGTTTTCTCGCGACATTGAAGTTGTTATTTGTTATAACTTCAATGTTGCGAGAAAACATCCACAAACTGTATATAACGCAGAAATAGGTTAAAAGAAAAGAGATTAAACGAAATGTTGTTTATAAAACAAAATAGCTGCTATTTTGATTATTGATTTTTGGCTTTAATAATTGAAGTCACAAATCAATCATCAAAATAGCAACATAGGTGTATGTATTATGATAAATGCTGATTTTTTATTTCTATTTCGAATATATAAAATAAAACTCCGTTACGTGTAATATTTTCTTGATATCACGCTTAGCCAAAAAAAATGAAACTATCGATAGGCTATCGATACTATCGATAGTTTTTAGTAAAACTATCGATACTATCGAATTACCAAACTATCGATGTTTAACGTACACTACTCTGAAATCCTTCTCAAGTAGAGTGCGTCTTGGCTAAGAAAGCACCTGAAGGGTGGGGCGTGACGGTGTGGCGTGCGAGTCGTTCTATGGTATTGCCAGTATTTTTACTGGCAATATAATAGAATGAGAAATGGCTAAATAAGTACCAAATTTTATCTGAATAAATTATGAAATTATGTAAATTATTATGTTATGTAAATTTGTTCCCGCTTCTCGCTGCGCACGTTCTAGTAATAAACCAAGCTACGCTGGCTGGCTAGACTGGCAGCCTAGTAATAAACCAAGCTACGCTGGCTGGCTAGACTGGCAGCCTAGTAATAAACCAAGCTACGCTGGCTGGCTAGACTGGCAGCCTTGCCTGCATTATATCCAAACGAAAACAAACTCTTGAAAACCGTAAAAGACAAAGCTTTTATAATCTAGGATGTTGTCAGTGCCGTGCCAGTGGTCACTGCTGCGCTTTATAATAGGTGTAAGTGTAATTAATTAATATCTAACACGTACACACACACACCACTCGCACACGTATACCGGAGGAGGGGAACCACGGTATATCTTATCAGTTTACAACATAACATAACAAAACATAGAGTTCCAAATGAACCGTAAAAGTAGAAAAACAAAAAACTCGTAAGTAAGTACATTATTTTTGAGAGAGATCTTTATCATAAAGACAATAATGAAATAAACTGTCAAGTGGGAGTAGGACTCGCGCACCAAGGGTTCCGATCATACTTGGAGAGCTTAACACGTGTAATTGAATTCGGTTTCCACATTCCACAAAAAAAAAAGTATGATGTCATCCATGTAAACCAAATTGAATATTTTTGTACAAAGACAGAAATTTGCAGTTTTCAGATTTTTCCATTTACTTGTGCTATAAGACCTTACTTTGTGCCTCATGATGGTAGTCCTACGGGAAGTACCCTATAGATTTTGGGTCCATTGCGATTATTATAAAAATCCAACAATTTTACAGCATAAACGGTCGTAGCATTCGATTGCGTTGAGCTAGAAGGTTGATTTTTTCACAGTGATATGCGACCACAGACCTAAATAATTAATATAAATTTCAGCTTGATACGTCCACGCGTTCTTGATATAAAAGGTCTTGACACACAGACGGACAGACGGACAGACGGACAGATGGACGGACGGAGAAAGTGATTCTATAAGGATTCGTAATACTTTCGTTATTTCTTTCGTACCTTGTTTTTCCTTTTAAGGATCGGAACTATTCGGAACCCTAAAAACGATAATTTCAATGAATTTCATGTTCATGGCTATTTCTACTATCGTTTGTCAACCTTTGCTTTCAGAGAATATTGCCTTGGCCTTTATGAAGATATACATTTGTGTTTTGTTGTCCGTGAAAATGTTTACTACAAGAACGTCATCCTATGATGGGAGTGAGTGAGAAGTCGTCATGAAGTAATTACATAATGAAAATACATAGTATTGTTCTGCATAAATTAGGATTGGCCTTGCTTGGTCTATTTAGCCAATACGGCAACGTTCAGAGTAATCAATAAGATAGACTCATGGGAAATATACAGAACGAACTGATAGAGAACTGAAAATAATGTTGTCCTAAGTGAAAATCTACAAATCGGTTTCATAGTGAAAGTTGTTCAGAATATATATTCTGAACAACTTTCACTATGAAACCTTACCACCCATGTTTATGGTACGTGTTGAAGAATATAATAAGTACCAAGTACATTGCAATTCTTATTAGAGTTTTGGTCGGTCTATAGAACAGGCTTAGATTATTTCCGAAAGCATACGAATCGTTACTGGTGGCCTTCACTGCCAGGGAGCACTTATCCAGTGGAGAGCGCATAGATACATTTTCCTTTGAAACACAACTCACCAATTTCGGCGCGGCGGGGGACGAGGTAAGAGAGCTGTGATTGGTCAGCCGCTGCGAAAATGTCTGGCGGCCCGTCATCATACATAGGTTGCGTATGCGAACGTTTGTTGAATACAACAAACATTTTGCGAGCCGCATTCCCCCGCAGGTGCAGTCAATTGGATATATAGTCTCTGTTCTCTGCAGAAACTTTTAAGAGCATACAGCTATATCAAAAAATGCTAAGTTACAAGTGTAATTATTTTTTTATTAATTAAACACACAACCTATTATTAAAATAAATCTTTACGTAAATATCACCAGTTAAAACCGACATTTTGATGATCAGATTTTTTACCGAGCAAATTCACTATAATAATGTAAGTAGTCCATCTTCTCTACCCACCCATTAGACGGAGTACTATTATCTCTTCTGTGCCATTAGTCTGAGATCTACCCAGACGGGCGACATACGATAGTCACTGAGATCTACCCAGACGGGCGACATACGATAGTCACTGAGATCTACCCAGACGGGCGACATACGATAGTCACTGAGATCTACCCAGACGGGCGACATACGATAGTCACTGAGATCTACCCAGACGGGCGACATACGATAGTCACAAGAACTGTGCAAGAATCAAACGATATATCTAATTAAATGATTAAAAATCCTTCTATTCAGTCAGACGGCAAATATTAAATTTATATTGACTGTTTGATGAAAACAACGGTAGAGATGAAATAAACATAATCTTGGGGATTACTAAATTACTATACTCTGTGAAGTATAATACTATCATCAGCAGATAACAGTTTGTAAGGATAGTTATGCTTTTATCTTATTTAGCATAAAGTCGCTAATCCTGAAATTACTAGCAATAATTATTACAACGTAGGTTGTTTTTATCTTAGGGCGTCATAATCCCACAAACAAAGTTGCCGCATTGCATGCTCTCTTTGTTTAAAACATACATAATTAATTGCCGTGCAAATATTATTCACTCTTGAAGAAAACATTTGACAAACAATAATTTATCGAAATAGTAAACCCTCAACTATAGATATTCCAAATCCAAAAATGATCAAGGCTACTTTGGATGACAACACAGCAGAAGTAGAAATAGATCGTTTAAAAGCAAAGAACAAAATACTTATACTTAATAAAATTTACCAAAATGAACGACAAAACAAAACCATTGTCCAATACAGTAGACAATAGGCAATGAGCCCAAAACAAGTCAATCAAAGTTCAATTGCTTATAATCCTGAATTGGAATTGGACGTCGGTGTGTGGAGGCACGGACCGTGGGCCGTGCGCAATAGTGCGCATGCGATCGTAGGCACGCAGGCGCAGGGCCGCAGGCCCCTAGGCTATGCGCGTCATGTTATAGTAAACACGCCCACATGCAACTCCTTTCACTACATTCCGTGTGACGTACTGACGTATCATATTCCACCTACTACCGAGCAGACTTTGTAAACAATGCAGGTTGTAAGCCAGTGGCGCCGTGTCTTAGGTGTACTTAGACAATCAAAAGGTGTAGGATGATCCTTGAAACTATTGTGAAATGGACTAGAATTTCGAGGTTGGGGTTGATGTACCTGGACAGACAGAACCGGAATACGTAAACGGAATACAGAATATAATTAATTAAGAAACATTACCATTACTCGCTACGCTAAAGGTCAATGGATTTTAAGGTCGTCCATACGATGATGATAGAGTTGGGACAAATTGCATCACTTTTCTAGTGCAGGAAAATAGATTGGCAATTCAAATAGGGGATCGATGTGAAATCTAACACAATCCTGACGAAATAAAGATAGAAAATCTAATCAACAAAGCTAAATAAAACTGAAAGTATGTGTCTATCAACGAGAAGTTTTGCGTAGACTCAAACCAAACCCATCAACTGATAGCAGGCAAGCGATTACGCCATAGCGTTGCTAAAGGGCGTCACGTGATCAAGGACACCATAAAGCCTCGCGGAGGGCTCGGCGTGACGTCACGCGGGGGGGCAGGGCGCGGGGCCGGGGGTGTGTGCACATGCGCCGCACCGCTGCCAAGGTGACCTCTCGCCACAAGTGATCCGAGCTGCCACGACTAGCGCACCTTTCACCAGCTATACTCACCGAGGTGGATACGAGACTTGCGGAGTGTGAACACACGGCCTCACCCTGTGGACCCCGGCGCTGATCATCAATCACCTGCTATCTCAGTCGGGTTGGCTGGGCCGGCGAATCGATATGCGGCAAGCGAGAGACCTAGTGAGTAGAGTGACGATGTCAAATATTTGCTGGATTAAAACTTTCCGTGGTCGACAGTTCAATGTACATCGCTTGTTTATGGACAGTTATCAAATGCGATGTCCAAGCCGTCGTCGGTCGTATCATAAAACGTTACGAAATTTTCCTAACCTATCACAATCTGCCTTTCTTAAAGTATCTTTTATGATAATATTAAATTTAAAGACATACAGACACACAAAACATTGTCACGGATTTATTTACTTATTTTCTTCATTTATTCCCGGGGAAATATTAAAGATCATGCTAGTCTTCAAGAGCGTCGAGCGATCGAAGGTCACAAGGTCATCCGACATTTTATTAAGGGAAACCCCAAACTGACGATATGACGTCATACTAAAATACAGCAATAACAATTCCTTTTAATTTATTATCAGGACTAATGAAAGTCTATTGCATGGTCATTTCTGGTTTAGGTACTATTAATATGGAACGGGTCACGTGAATAAATAATTTACCACTTAATATTGTCAATTGAAATCTCCGATACGTCAGCAAGCATGTAAAGATCAAAATTTGGTAGTCATGACTTCATGATTTTATTTATTATAGAAGTTAGCATCACTGTGATATTTACATATCCGGATCATACCAGTTAATACTCGTACTATAGCTGTTGTTATGGATCGGTCAAGTCAAGTACAGAGGAGTTAATCTTGCGACAAGAAAACGATTTTAAAGCTATGGGAATATTACGTTCTCAAAAAGCTTTACAAATAGGTACCTACTCAGAAATAATAATTACAGAGTATTTAGTGTATGCATGACTGACTGTATGATTGAAGTTGCTAATTCAGAAGCATTATTTGTCAATCACACATTTTCGTTCGTGTATACGCTTGTTCAAGTCCTTTTATTGATTGTCTGTGAGTGGATTCATTGAGGTTGTTGAAGCAAGTGTGTACTTCAATGGTTTATTTATAGAAAACCCATTTGCATACATTAACATCGGGCAATGTTTGTTGTTGTTATGAAAGTCCTTATACTTTCTTTCTTCCTTCCTTTCTACAGAATTTCTTCTTTCTTATTCTAGACTATTTTAGAAGGTCGCATAATCTAATTGAATTAACAATATCAAGGCTATTTCGATTACTGATAAATGTTCGACTAGAACCAATAAATTAATCAAGGATGATATTGCGATTCTTGAATTCTCATGTGATATATTGCAAAGACCTTATCGGTATCAAAACCTGCTGACTTCAATCTATTGATGTCGCGACTGTTCTGATAAATGGCTAGATATGATCGTTTTATGACGTTCTTTCAATTGGTCATACATAGCTCCGGCCGTTTTCAATAACCTGTCTATCCTCAATCTGCAGATAGATACGATCAATTTGGCATAAGTTCCATAGCGCAACTGTCAAATCTAACTCTAGTAATGTTTTAATTAAACCGTGGATAGATATAGGTTATTGAAAATGGACGTTAGGTGCGACCCTACCCTATAGCTTATCCAACTCCTGCTTGCATTTATTTATTTATTTATTTATTTATTTAATTAGGCACATCAACAGCACACATATACAAAATTATACAATAGAAATATGGCGGTATTGTTCTTATATGAGTGCCTATTATAGATGAGCACAGCATTGGCCATTGTTGTACTAAAATTTAATATTATATTCTAACTTAGAATGTAAGTATAATAGTAATAAATAACAATTAATTAGGATTTGGAATTTAAGTAGGTATCTATGTATATGATAATATTTATGTTATAAACTATAAGAATCATTTAAGGTTTAAGGTTTAAGTTAGTTTGCTCTTTCAGGATTTTATTCCTGAAGACAGGTAAGCGATCATGAAATATGTCTAAGTCGGTTTCACTACAGGTCACTTGCATATAAGAAGTGCAGTGCTTTGCTTTTATTTCTGCTTAGAACGTGGAAGTCTAATACGTTATGGAGTAGCTCTGATATCATTACATTAGTCACTTATATCGGTATCAAACGCGATATGGATAATTTATTTATCAGTGCACTTGAACCTGGAGTGGCATGACAGTCGGAACCATCACTCTCTGAGCCACACCCAGAATTTGCTTTGGACAGATTTGAGCACACTTTTGAATGTCACAGGCACCTCAAGACACTTTCATAACCAGATTGTATGTTGTAGGTCAGTAAAAAAACTAAGTACACTACCAACAGTCAATTTTAGGATTTGGTTCGATCAGGCTTCGATCATTGCCGGAAGTAATAAGTAAGCCAGAAAGACAATACTTATATGAAACAACAACTGAACAAGCCGAAACCTACTGAAAAATACAGAAATGACTCCGGAAGTAGACAGTATAGGTCAATATTATTCTAAATAATGCAATGCGGTAATGTTTATATTGGACTGACTTTGATATTACATTGCTCAAGAACAACCAAATCCAGACTGTAAATGGACTCTACTGTACGTATTAATCTAATCTGTCTGACTGAGTCATGGAAAAAGTACGATTACGGTTATCGAATATTAATTCAAAACAGCGAGCGATACGTAACTGGCAAAAACGAGTTCAAGGAGAGTTTAGAAAATTGTCGGAGCTATGAAAGATTCCTGTGGGATGGCATAAATCATTGAAAAAGTAAAGGCTCTCCCACACAGGCATGTTATTATAGGTCGATAATATCGCATCCGTTATTGCGATAATGCGTCCCGATTCCTTGCACACAGCTGCGTTTTTATCGTCCGATATTTCTTACGAGAGAGCTCACGTTAATATCGCAGGTGTGTGTACGGTCGTTTGCGTCCTGATACAAAACATTCTAGAGCTCATATCGGAATATCCCAGGACGGAGAAACGCAACGTCCTACTTCCATTGCGGCGCTATTATCGCAGCAGTGTGTAACTCGATGGCCATCCTAATACAAAATGTACTGAAAACAGATATCGCAATAAAACATGCGATATTATCGACCGATCTGGCTAAAGGTGGGCACAATTTATCCACATTTATGTTTCCATTTCTTGATCTATATATAAAGGCTCAAGTAAGATGACCTTTGCTGCAGTTTGTGCACTATGGTTGTATCTCCTTCCGTATCCTCGACTTGTTGTACTACACTTGTTAGCCTTGGGGGAGGGGGGGGATGTATTATGAATTGCACTTTGTTGCGTTGTAGCAAGAGCCGCTATTAAGTTTAATGTTTTTGCTGGTAGTCCCATCTGTCCCTATTACTCCTTATTAATCTGTAGCCTTGGTTTGTCTGCCTTACAGCGCCATTCCGGTGAAACAGAGCAATTATAGAGCATTGAGTTCTCGATTTGGTGTCGCAGTATTCCTTCTGCAAGTCTTTCTGTGTTATACTATATACAGGGTGAAATTAAATTATCTGACCATATTTTGAGGAATGATAGCCCATCATTGTGAACAACTTTCCCTATGAAACATATGGTCGCAAATGAAAAACATTTTTCATCCCCCAGTACATTGCCCTGATCAGCTGATTTCAAGTTATAGTAGACGCCAAACAACTTGAGCAAAATGTGACGTGGTGGGGGAAAGTTTGCGCATGTACACTTACGTGCCAAAAAAACGACGCACTTAAAATTCTCAAAACAAATCGTACCTACAGTATACTGCATGAATCTTAGTGCACAATACTATATACTTACTTAGTTCAATCGATAGAAAATGAGAAAATATACTGTACCATTTGCATGAGGGACTGAGCGGTAACAGGTGCACAATAACTGTTTGAGACACGCGAAGTAGGTAGGTACATTTGCTGCGAACTATACAGATTTAATGGTCTGTGGATATGACTATCAAAATAAAACTGTAAATTATTTAGCGACATATGTCGTCTTTATTGGTGTCTATTAACAAAGAATAATGATTTGACAAAAGACAAGATTTTTATGGGATACCTACGATTGAAATTCCCTAAAATTACGTTTTTCCACGTACACCTATAAAACATAATAATATCTCCATCGATAGAAAACTCATCATATACCATCTTTCTGGCTTGCCTTTTTAAAACTACGTTAGGACGTCGAGGCATTTTTTATCCGTGATTTCACTGCACGCAAGTGTGAACTCAAAGCGGGAAACGATGGTTGAATGATCTACCAATAGCGTGGCTAGGCGCGCTCGATGCGATGCTCCTTCCGCACGCCGCGTCCCGCACCCCATACCGTGGTGCGCAGTTTCATATATCAGATGGTTTCTGCGCATACAAGGTCATTTGTTCAAGTTGTTTGGCGTTACCTTATACTATGGGAGACCCAAATTTTTTTTTCGTTTGCGACAATATGTTTCACAGGAAAAGTTGTTCACAATGATGGGTACTATCATTCCCCGAAATATGGTCAGCTAATTAAATGTCACCCCTGTATATATCTGACCTCTTCCGATACAGGCGGACGAAGCGAGATGCAGTCAACTGCCTGGAGGATTGACTTGTGCTATTGTGCCTATAACGTTGTATATCACGAGACACATAGTGTCAAAAATAAACAAGACGCTCTGCCAACAAAATGCTAGCGGTCGTCGTCTCGGTCTGACGTCCGAACAAAATAAAGAGAATTCATCTCGCCAGTATTTCGTAGGTCCGATCCGTTTTCACTGACCACATGAGACAATGCCTCTTCAGACTATATTACAACAGTGTGTTACCGCTTTCTGTAGTAATAAGCTCTATAAGCTCCTAATATAATGAAAATCCTTTACATTGTATGGGTACAAAAATGCCAGTTTCGCATCTTTCACCGTAAAAAATAGCGACATAATGGTCACTGGTCAGTATGAAGCAAAGGGTGTGCAGGAGTTCGACTTTCGTCTTCAAAATCTTGTTTTTTGTCTTTTGTTTGATATATTGTTGAAAGGAATGATGGAATGCTAAGATATAGTGTAAACAAGTCGACTATAATTAACTCAGTTCAGTACCCAGCTATGGTAGTACCTCCCCAGCCACTATAAATTGTTAACGAGTTACCTAACAACATTTTAAAGTTACTTATTTTATATTTAAGTATCTATAGGATATGGTAGGTAAAACAACACACTTTTTAAAGATTCGTATTCGGAGTTTGGATGATAAATGCTTTAATTCCACCACTAAGTTTATTCTAAGTTTGAAATATCAACATCTCTATTGTTTTTAATAAATATAATATCTTGGCATTCACGCGAAAGTGAATTAATTGCATTTCATCCAAGTACATATTTAATTCTAGTTTTCGTCAATGAAATGTTTTTTTTTGCTATTGCCCTAAATTCGATTGCTCAAAACTGATAATCGTCTCACGAAACCGTTTTGGAGTACTGATAGCGGTCAAAGGCCATTAGACGTCCAAACAACTGAGCGAACGCAGAAAGAACCTGCTGAGATAAGATATTTTCAAAAGCTGATAATATTTGGTAGCTTTATTGTCTTGTTTTTGCAAACTGTTCCTAAGATCCATCCATCTCCATCTCTTGGCGGAAGCTGTACTGCGCCCCCAGATCTACAGATATTCGTTTGAATAGAATGGACAGGACTTTTGAGATTTACCATTGTGGATTCCACATCTGCCGCTCTCCGTGTGGTATTTCATGTGATATAACTACGACGGCCGGATGAATCTAATCACTGCTCACTCATCAGCTGAGACCTCGTCAACAAAATGTGACAGATCGGTTAACGTTCTATCAAATGCGGGGGAGTCTTTATCTCGATGACGTACTACATGGTCTCCTTTACTAGCTTCAACCGGTTTGTTTGTAAATTCACTAATCAGTAATAGTCTAAGTCAGTACCATTCAGCGCCCTCGGCTAGAATACGATGACTATTAAGTACTTGTGAGGCGCCTTGGACTACTGCCTTCTCGATCAGAAGGGTTTACAGACCAGATAATCAGCATGACAGTAAAATATAGAAACAATAGTTCCATGAGGGTAGGTACTTTGCTTCTCCTATCTATTGCATAGCAGCACTGTTGATGAGGTATTAATTACGTAATAGGTACCAGGATCAGGTAATATAAGTTTCAACATCACCTGAAATTAGACACACCTTCAAGATGTATTACTTGAAACCACCAGAGACTGGTCTGATGTCTGATGCATAATGTTATAAATAGAGGGCGACCGCGCCGGCGGGTGGAGGGAAATCGAGGAATGCGTCAGCTGACGTCACGACCGAGCCCACACGGCAACCAATCAGCATCAGACACCGAGAGGCTCGTCTGGGGACTTGATTATTCAATACCAACTCCAAAAATAATTTAACAACCATCATCCCCATTCATTAATATAGTCCTTGACGATCACAAAATCATAGGAATAAATCTATACCATTATTCTTTCACGCCGTTGTTTGTTTCCCAAGTTAACGGGTTATCGCTTGCTGTGCTGCTCTGGCTTACGACGTCGTGGAGTGACAGAGAGGGACGACAGTGGTTTATCATGAATGAAAGAACGCGCGATCATATGAATAGAGCTCGTTCGTGAGCTGCCAGTCGTATTCTTCATTTCATTGCGGGTGTCGTGAGTCGTGTTCAGTGTCGCGCGAATCCTCTCAATTTGTGATCGAATATTTAACCATGGGCATGGCAGTGAATAACCTACCGCGGGTGAGTGGTTTACTACGGTGCTTTGGAGTTAATTTTTTTGTATTGATATAAATATTAGGCGCCGGCTTCGCTTGAGAAAGCAGTTAGTGTTGCAATGACCGCTTTGACCTTGTGGAACTCGTTCGCGATAATAAACGGCGCGCCCGCGCGTCACGATATCGTGCCCAGAAATTGCGAATTACAAGCATTCCAATGACCCTAAATTCAGTTAGAGCGGCTTTTCACATAAAATTTTGGTAGGTATTTAAAAGTTTAAAATACGTTGTAACTGTTGAGAAGCAAGTAGGATAGAATATTTCAAAAAAGTCATAATAAGGTAGGTTGATGATGTTGTAAATAATGTGTTTAAAATATCCATGTAAAAAACAAAAAAAAGGACCTATTTACGTAATGATGACAACTTGAACAATGACCGTGTAAACAGTGCAAAAAACATGACCATTGCCCCCAAAATAGACGTTTCAGTGGGTATGCGTTGACGTCAAATGTGTCATTGTCCGCGAGACGACAGGCATGAAGGATAGAGATCTCTTTAGCTAAGCTTGCCTTTGTACATTCCTTCTCTGTATTTTTGGGTTTTTTCTGTTTTGTGCAATAAATATATACGAAATATACGAAGGATAGCGTTCTTTACAGATCCGCGAGGAATGCGAGGTGCTGCATCTCTCCGACAAACAGATGAGGGAGATCATGTCCAGACTGGAGAACGACATCAACAAGGGCCTGAACAAGGAGACGCACGAGAAAGCGACAGTCAAATGCTGGATCACTTACATCCAGGATCTGCCCAACGGAAAAGGTAAACAATTTCCCTTGGACTGAACAAACACATTTGCGTTTCTAAATCGTCGGATGCATTTGCTATAATCAACATTTTGGAAAGTGGAAGTTTCAACACAAGAAAAACAAATGAAAGTTTGGTCGTACTAAAAATCTAACATGACAAGATTAAAACCAACGAATTTCTTTTGCAGAACGAGGCAAATTCCTCGCGTTAGATTTAGGCGGGACCAACTTCCGAGTGTTGATCATCAACCTTGGCGAAAACCACTTTGATATGCAGTCGAAAATCTACGCCATTCCCCAAAACATCATGACCGGTACCGGCACCGCACTATTTGACCACATAGCCGAATGTTTAGCCAATTTCATGAAGGTACGATTTTGATTTATTTTTATCATAAATATATTTTGGATCCATAGTAAAAACAATCTAATCCTTATCGTTTTTTAGGAACACAATGTGTACGAAGAGCGTCTGGCGCTGGGTTTCACATTCAGTTTTCCACTGAGACAGCTCGGTCTTACAAAGGGCATCCTGCAGCGTTGGACCAAAGGGTTCTCATGCTCCGGAGTGGTCGGAGAAGACGTGGTCCAAGGTCTAAAGGACGCCATTGCCAGACGTGGGGTGAGTAATGTTGCATTTTTTACCACCTCATCTTTGTACCTTTAAACATTCATATTGTTTCGTTTAGTCATTAGATTTCCAAGACCAATAAACCAATCCCGAAATATATAGTTTACCAAAGTTTGATTAATTGGACCTTGATAAACCCTGTGTGTAAAACAAAATAATTTTCCAGGATGTTGATATAACTGTGATGGGCATCTTAAACGATGCGACCGGCACCCTTTTGTCTTGTTCACATAAGGTTCCTAGTTGTCGGATAGGTATTATAATTGGTAAGTTGGTGATGATGATATTAAAGCTCTTTTCTTGAACAAACGCATGACTCTTGGATGGAGCTCAATCTATGAGCCTGCTAGAGGCTTTCCATACTATTTATGACAACTATTAAATAATATTTTTTCCGCGCATTCTAATTTACAAATATTGCTAAAGTATGAATTTTATTAGAAGTATTTGTAGTGAGTGTTATTTGCTTTTTCATGTGAAGTTCCTCGTAAATTATATTTTATTTATCAGTCTTTATTATTATTTATATTAATTGATGGTTTCAATTATTTTTTTGTGATAATAATACGCAATAACAGCTGAGTAAATAAGCAAGCAGATCATTGTACTCTTGATTAAATTCACTGTAAGTGAAGGGAAACCTTATTCACCACGCGCAAATGAATCGAAAGATGATGTGTAGGTGAATATTATCCAACTGAGTTGTCATAAAGTTGGGAGCCTCTAGTTTCATAACAATATTATCATCGTCGACGTATCATGGGCCCATCAACTTCAGCATCACTGGGCCACAGCAACCCTCTCATCTTGACTGCAAACCAGACTTCCACTAAAATGCATGTTTTCTCACAATTGTAGGACGTACAGATTGACATATGCGCTATTCTCAATGACACCACGGGAACATTGATGTCCTGCGCTTGGAAAAATCATAGCTGCAAAATAGGACTCATCGTTGGTAGGTCTACATTATTACCTAAGTAGTTATATGACGTGGTGTTGGGTTTGGTCTGCTGCATTTTGCGTTGTTTTTTGTGGTTTTTATTCATTCGTTTTAGTTCTTTACAAACTGATCGCGATTGACGGACTGAACTGACTCAAAGAATTAATATTCTGTCGGATACTAGTTTGTTTTAATTTCTCTATTCATCTGGTATATTCATAACATTACGTAATCGCATTCCATATTGATTTATATGTTTAGACATCTCTTGATTTCTTAGTTTCTATTTTAATAACGTTAATAGCACGAGACCTTTTCATATTTATGTTGCGATTTTTATTCTAATAGTATGCAGTTAAACTAATGATTAAGTTCAAACCCGTTCTTGGTTCCTTTTAACGTCTATAAAAATGTGGCCTTGTTTCGTTAGATGGTTCTACTACCGTGTGTGTGATGTCTTTCTAGGCTGTGGCTAACACTACGTAGATATCACCAAGTGTGAAATCTATATTCCTAACTGGCACCATTACTGCTAACTCAATTACACCTGGACAAACGTCACAACACGTGCGAGCAATGTAATGTTTTCGTGAGCATAGAGGCATAAACTGTCGCTTTGATTGCATTGCTGTTGCTAACATTTCTTTTTTTCGATCACGAATCTCATAAACGATGTTTCTGTAGGAACTGGAAGTAACGCGTGTTACGTGGAGAAGACTGAAAAGTGCGATCTGTTTGATGGAGAGAAGGGCAAGGAGGAGTTGTTGATCAACACCGAGTGGGGAGCATTCGGCGACGATGGCGCGTTGGACTTCGTGAGGACAGAGTTCGACAGGGAGGTCGATGCCAACTCCATCAACCCGGGGAAACAAATGTAAGTGATACCTGACTAACTTAGCTTAGTAGGTACTTCTCTTTAGGTTATACTTTGCGATATGATTGATAAAGGTACCTATGATGATACATTGGTAGTTACTTAGGGGAACTACCCTGAGATATCAACTATGTATTATAAAGTGTGATATTTTGATGTTAACGGGACTTTACCAGAGATTAAAGATCTAGGCATCAACTAATCATGCAGCTAATATGAAGACCTATTTCCTACAGACATTTAAATAGAAATGTAAGCCTTGACTTGAACGTCCATATGTTTTCATTGTTTGCCTTCAATTTCAATCAACGTATTAACATAGCCATGCATGTAACAGTAATAATATAGCTACATACATACAATACAATGTAGCTGTAGCATACAATTACTTAATGTAAAAAATAGCACTTGTATTATGCGCAACTTTGCTTTGGTTATTCTACTATATGATAAGTAGGTGTACTACAACGTATAGATTCTACTAGCTAGACAATAATAAATTGTGAGGTAACGTTTTGATTTAAATTGATTAATCATTTAGAATGTGATTCTGACTCTCGAACGGTAAATTCTGGAATTTATTTTCAATAGTCAAAATCCCATTCGCATTTGTTCAAATTCTGGAATCTGTATTCTTTCTCAAAATGGTCGCTCTCCGTCCAAGATTCGCCCAGCCATACAACAACGTCTACCACTAGCATGGAGCAGATTTCCGTAGTCGCCAACCTCCAATAGGAGCTGAAGAAGAAGAAGCACGCAACTCTAATCACTACTCCACCTCTACAGCCAAGAGAAGATGATATCGGGCATGTACCTGGGAGAGCTGGTCCGCCTGGCGCTGGTGAAGTTCACACGGATGGGCCTGCTCTTCGGAGGATGCGGGTCCGACCTGCTGTTCCAGCGAGGCAGCTTCTACACGAAGTACGTGTCGGAGATTGAGTCCGACAAACCCGGAGACTTCATGAGCTGCATGGAGGTTTTGGAGGAATTGGGTGAGGATCGAAAGTAAACAATTGTAATATAGCGTTATGCCTTTTCCCGTACGGTGGAGGCACATTTGCGACTACGTCTAGCCAATAATTCATAGTCTATTTTGCGTGAGAGAATAATTCATAATCTATGGTGTGAAAGATGCATCAACAGGCGTGGCGTTAATTGCATGTGTAACGTGGGAATAAACAGATTTTTGACAATGATGCATAGTTCTCATCTGCTTGTATAGATGAGCGAGCCAAGATGAGTTGAAGTATCTGGAGTTGTATTTATTTGAGTCTCTTGGCAATTTCAACGTGATTAGCGTCTTTTTTATATTTGTCGTTCCTAAAAATAAATGTTGTTTACTTTGAAGTCAAGCTAGTCAAAAAACTCATCCTTTTGAAAACCTAACAAATTCTATCGCAATTAAATGAGCTGGTGGCATGTTTATTAGTTCAGATGTCATCGTTATCATTAGTTAGAAATCATGGTTTATTGACAAATCAATACTAAGAAGATATTACTTATAGGAAAATATCGTGCAGCACAGTTCTATAATGTTATACTTTCATTGAATACAGCTAGATCATTGACGATACGAACGCGACATGATGAAAATAAATTAGGTAATTTAAAGCAATAGCTCTGGGTTGAATTATTTTGCGAGGCCTCTTCTAGTTAATATAAATAAATAAAATAAGCTAATTGTGAATAGAACTAAATAAAACTAAATTATGATGATTGATCGTAGGCGCAGGCGCAGGTTTTATAGTCAGAAAAAAAAAACCACGAATTTATTGCATTATTCTATAGCACTGCACTTGTGCTTCTTAAAGTGTATCAATTACTTACATAATTAATCTGCGCAATAATTGCAAACTGAAAAGTTAATTGGGTTTAATGAGGGGTCATACTTTTATCAAACTTGTTTTTGTTTATTATAAATATTATACTTTAACTACATATCATCCTTGACTCGATGCTGGTTTTCGCTGCTCTTGGTAGTTGGGAATACCTACGGGTACATCGATTATCTTGTAAGTAACGCCTTCGCAGTTAAAAAAATTATTGATTAATATTTTTGTCTCTCGATTTACCTTATCTATCTTTATAATAATTAATTGGACATTTGATTCAAAACAAATCCATATCTTTATTACCGCAAACAATCAAGAGTATTATTCTTGTATTGCTTAATACTTTGGACAGCCATGACATGACCCTAGTTTCACCGGTGGTGTCAATGACTTGACCTTCTAGAAATTATACATGCAGTACGGGATGAGACCCGACGTGCGAAAACAATGGCCTCGTACTGTAAGTAGGTATCTGGTTCGAAAAAAACATTTATAATCAAAGTTCATAGATACGTATAAATAAACACAAAGATTAGAATTTCGTCATTTCTTAATATCCATGTAAAGATATCTCGTATAGTATGTAGCCCATTATATCCCCATCGAGCGGCACAGGCCTTTACTCGGATACGAGTAAGATTGAGCCATACTCCACCACGCTGGCTCAGTTTACGTAGTAACTATTTAGTAATCTGTGGCTCAGTGCAGGTTGATGGAGGGGTGTCGGGCCATTGGCCAACCCGACTGTCAGAAGTTGTCAAGCTGCCCTATTATGCCTGACACAGCTTTACGACTACTACCACCGAGTACCTATACCTAGTCGCCAAAAGCCTAAATGATCCAGTTTAAACTCTCTACTATACATAGTCTAGGAAACAAGACCATGAAAAGTGGATAAAAGTATTGAGTACCTACTTATCCCACGTTAGCCAGATACTCCAGGGGGGCAATTCTAGCACTATCGAGATCATCTCCATAGGCGAGATATCGGTTTTAATACCTCATATTTCCAGATCATCTCCATAGGCAAGATATCGGTTTTAATACCTCATATTTCCGTCGAAAATGACGTCCATTCATATTCATTTCGATCGAAATTAGATCGAGATATCTCGGTTGATCGTAAGGCGGGTCCTGAGAAAAGCTTTTTTTGCTTTCGACGGAGATATTCGGTATCCAAAATCGATATTTCGACCATGGAGATGATCTCGATAGCGCTACAATCGGAGCTCAGGGGCCGGATTTTGCAAGCGAATCGCATGTCAATAGGGTGCGAAATATCGGTTTGTTTGCGCGCGCGGCAAGTCTCAAGTCTCGCGGCCTTTGTACATGTTTTTCCACTATTAATTGTCTGTATTCTGCCTTTGCCCAGCAGTGGGATGCTATAGGCTAATAATAATAATAATTCTGTATTTGTGCAATAAAGTATAAAGTAAGTAAGCATCGGAGCGGCGCAGCGGACAAATCAAAACGGGAATTTTGAGCTTTCACTATAATAGCCAATTGTCATACGACTCGCGTACAGTCACGCCCCAGTTTTCGTGTGCGGGCTAGACTACCGGCCCAGTTTAAAGTTTTCCCCACGATGTTTTCCACCACCTTTTCCCTCCATTCCAGGGCTCTCGCACGCCACGGAAGCGGACATGGCCGGCGTGCGCCACGTGTGCGAGTGCACGTCCCGGCGCGCCGCCCACCTGGTGTCCGCGGGGCTGGTGACCCTCATCAACCGCATGAACGACGAGAAGGTCACCGTCGGGATCGACGGTTCGGTGTACCGGTTCCATCCGCACTTCCACAACCTGATGTGCGAGAAGATCGCGCAGTTTGTCCGGCCTGGTGTGCAGGTGGGTTGTTTGTCCGGCCTGTTTGTTTGTTTATTTGTTTATTTGGTATTATTTGGTTTATTTGGAACTGAGCCCACAGCACAATATAAAAAATGTACAGCACAAAAAGTAACTTATACCTAGGCCAATTAGGGGCTCTTATTATACTAACATTACCTTTTATCCTCACTTGTCCAAATGTTACAAGTTAAATCAATCGAATTGTGCCGATTATGTTGTGCACGATGAGCCTCGAAATCGAGAACTTATCATGACAAATTAAATAAAATTCAGAATTAATTTCATTCGGATCTCGGCAGTTCATTGTTTTTTGGTGTGTAAGTTTGAAAAATTGGTCAAGTAAAGGATAATAGACCATAGCTAGGATTATGCATTCATCGCAATAAACGCCATTTCCTACCTGATCCATACTCCTTTCCGTACACATATTTCTAGTTCTATACAAGAAGCAGTTATATCCATGTATTTCCTGAACATGTTTGTATAAGTAGTAAAACCTGGAGTATAGTTGCTTGATAATGGAGTTTCCACACCCATGAACCCTGGACATGAAGGACGCGATTCTCAGTCTCACGATAATAGCATTGAACGTGCTCACGCGAGTTTCAGTAAACATCCCTGAAGCGCTGCACGACCGTTTCAGGCCCATCAGGTGCCTGAAGTGATTGTACTGAACACGTATCCCATCGTGTATCTGGTCCAGATATTTGCAAGTCTCCGTTCAATGCTTCAGTTTTGATTCGAAATGTATCAAATGTAGGTCTAAAATCTGTTGCAAATCTTCAAAACTTGCGTGTGTTAGCAACTGAGCATCAAGTCTCTCACAATCATATCTCAACTAACTTCCTTAGACCTTTGATCGAGGGGCTGAGCAGCACCATATCATCAGCATAACTCAAGTTATTTAGGTATCGGTCACCAAGTTTGAGACCGACCCGGGTATAGTTACATCCTTCAAAGTTATAATATAAACCTTGATACTGGGTGGATCAAGAAAATACTAACGCAAAAACACAGAAGAGTAAAAAATGCTTGCGCGTGTAAGCAACGCGCGAAGATCACGCCTTCATGTGTGAGACAGATATGACAAGAAGCATTAGACATCATGACTGTAGTCATAAAACGGGAAAGCTAGTGCTGAAAGTCCATAATGGCATCCGTCAACTGATTTCACCAAGTTGGGGGCTTTGAGAGAAATATAAATCTACTAATCTAAGCGTAGTCCATATGAGAAAAAATAACGTTACCTATTTATTTCAAGTCAAAGTTTTTTTTGGAATTGAGTGGAAAACTTATGAAAACAATAACAATTCAGAATACAATAAGCAGATAACCTTCGGTGCCTACCTACTTAGAATATTGTGGACTTATATATCTTATAGGTCATATCATCTCAGTTGAACTCTGTTCTTTTTATCAGACGAGCCCCCGTCCTTTGATAAAAATGTTTTTACTAAAAGGCCTTACAGATCGAACTTTGCCCAGTCTGTTTGTCTCAGATATGACCACATGGATATATACATTGGCCTCTGTGTGCTTTGAGTGTTCTTTAACCGAAGGGAGCCAAACGGAACCCTTTGCTAAGCCTCCGCTGTCCGTCCGACAGCGGACTGTCTCTCATGAACCGTAATAGGTAAAGAGTTCAACCAAGTTCAGCAACTATAGCAATGTCAAAGATTAAACGAAGATACGGAACCCTTCGTCTGCGAGTCCGGCTCGCACTGGCACGATTGTTTACGGAACAAACGCGTCGAACATCGTAGAATAGTGACGTCTTTAGACTGTTGGAGGATATTTATCTTGACACTAGTAAAGGCACGCCTTTCGCTGTTATCAGAACATTGAACTGATGCTAACCAGATTATTAGGACTAGCTGTTGTACTGGCAAAGTCTACACCGATTAAATATTTCACTAGCAATATGGTTATTTATTTATTATACATACAGTATCTAAGACAAGTAAGACTTCTGTTCTGCGACAGGTGTTACATAATAATTCAAGAAGCGTAACGATGTAATTAGGTATAGGTAGCGAAGTAGTCATATGGTTTTGTTCAACGGCCTAGCCGAGCATTTTCAGCCTGCCTTACTATTGCTCGTAATATCAGCATTAGGAAAATAGTAAAATATGTTTCAAAATTTAACGACAACTTACTGATGTGCATGAAATATTGTTTACGAAACTTGGTGTGAAATGGTTGACTATGCTACAATTTAATTTGTCTATAATCCTAGAAACCAAACAGTACAGTACAAACGTTATTTCTACATACAGAGCACAGGGATAATACGTTTAACGCAGGTTTTCCCTATAAATTAGGGCATTATGATTTTAGTACCTGCTATTTCTGCTTATTTTTGCTCATATAAAATACTTTATGATTTTAGTACCTGCTATTTCTGCTTATTTTTGCTCATGTAAAATTAAAAGTAAATGTAGCCCATTAATGTCCCCACCGAGGGGCACACGCCTCGGTGGGGACATAATATTTGCTCATGTAAATATTTATATTTATACATCATCGTTAAGTACCAATATCTAGTTGTGATGATGATTATACAAAATCTGTAAATGATAATAAGTTGCTTTGATTCATCATATTGATAAAAATAACAGCATATCATTTGAGTATCACAGATAATGATAGGTAAGTAGGTACATACAATACTAGATAGATAGGTACACGGTACACATAAAACACACTCATTGTTATAGGAGGATGTTTGCACGTAGATTGTATTAGGTTTATTGTTTTCCTATCTTTCTTTATTCTCAAATATTGAATCTTGGCATAGGTACAAAGGACAGGGCACCTTTGTGTTAATATGAGCAATAGTTGGCTAAACATGTAGGCACTTACATAATTAGAATTGCTCATAAGCGTCATCTTCTCACACGCACAACAACAACAGACTTTATTATACTCATTCTTGCATATTCCTACATTTTCATTACTATGTATAGGCGCACCACTTTTCTTTGGCTCTGTGCGAGATGTGACCTGTCTTTATTACATAGTCGGTGGGGTCAAAATCAAAGAGAGATAGGTGACAGCCCTCTAAGACTTAAAGAAGGCTCGAACTATACAAACAAGAGTTGGTTCACCTTACCTCAACCCTAAGTCTTTGTTAATCTGTGCCTCAACCCCCTATCCTACCTAAATGGAGAAACAAATTACTGTGAAAACGTGGGTACAACTTTGACTCTTGTTTGCAACTTGTCTCTGTGCTGTGCTTATTAATCGATTACAATTCCTACTCCTATCCTATCTCACCAATACATTTCTACCCCCAGTTCAACTCACTGATTACGAGTTCTGTTCCTCTGTCATGGCTAGACAATATGTTCCTCCGTCCTCCCCCTAGTTCGATCTCACTGATCCCATTTCTACTCCTGTCCTGGCTAACCAATATGTTCCTCCCTCCAGTTCGACTCACTGATCCCATTTCTACTTCTGTCATGGCTAACCAATATGTTCCTCCCACCAGTTCGATCTCACTGATTACGAGTTCTACTCCTGTCATGGCTAACCAATATGTTCCTCCCCCAGTTCGACCTCACTGATCCCATTTCTACTCCTGTCATGGCTAACCAATATGTTCCTCCCCCCAGTTCGATCTCACTGATTACGAGTTCTACTCCTGTCATGGCTAACCAATATGTTCCTCCCCCCAGTTCGATCTCACTGATTACGAGTTCTACTCCTGTCATGGCTAACCAATATATTCCTCCTTCCAGTTCGATCTCACTAATTACGAGTTCTACTCCTGTCATGACTAACCAATATGTTTCTCCCGCAGTTCGACCTCATGCTATCAGAAGACGGCAGCGGGCGCGGCGCGGCGCTAGTAGCCGCGGTGGCATGCAGGCAACGGAGTGAGCAAGTCTAGTTCACAACGTCATCGCCCCATGGACAATAAGTTATAACCTCACCCGGCCAGACATCGAGATACTTTAGTGGGGCCATCGATGATTTGAAAGTAATAGGAGAGGAGGGTAACACCTCTATAGAAAATATTCCTTTAACAGATTTCTGGTTTCGAAATCCGTGGCCGGAAGAAAATTAACTATCTTGGTGGCTCCTCAATAGTATTGCACGACAGTTTAGGCTTGGGCTAATAGAGCTGATTTTCGCTTGCACTAAGTTGGTAAAAACTGTTGCATCGTTGCATCCCAGTTTAGGAACACCAAGGCAAATTACAGCCGGTACTGTACAAGTTATTTATTACGAGAGTCATACCATACATCAACTGGTGAACAAAGGTCAAGATTGGAGAGCGCGCGTTGAGGTTTTTAAGTATTCGATTTATGCATCTCGTGTATGTATCTTTAGTAGCGTATGAAGGCGATTTCGTTTTACGCAGTGTGTTTCAGTAAGTTTGAGAGACCGATAGCTAGCACAAACTCCGGGAGAGTTCTCGAAGGTTGCCGTAGACTGAAGCCACTGCTCTCTGCTACGAATGGGAATTGCTTTGTATGCGTTTAGTTTTACGTCTAGTACAAGGGATATTATTTATTCAAGGATAGGCACTAAATACTTTTCGGCCGCTACATTAACGATACAAAGAGATAATTCCCGAGAAGGTTTTTTCATGGCATTTCAAATATTTGTTGTTTGAGTGTACTCTATCTTCTACCCATATACATAAACAGCATTCATCATGTGCAAAAGAAGAACAGGAGGGTAGATATCAGCGGCATCTATCGGAATTTGTTTAAAAATTTTAGAAAGTATCTTAGTGTACCTGTACTGTGTACTTATTTAAAATCTTAGTCTAGTCACAAATCAGGTGGTAATGTATAAAATTAGATACTTAAATATAGTGTCGTGGAGGTACAACCATAGATGAATTGGCACAATTCACAACAGAAATACTTTCATCAAGTGCCTATCTTAGCCAGTTAACACAGTGATCGATGAATTAAATTCTACTTTCGGTGACTTATGTTCTTAGCAATAAGTAGTTATAGTGTTTGCGCGTACTTTATATTTTGTCAACAACGAGCTGACAGCAGGTTGCATGGTGGTTTACTTCGCAACGATGTAATAATTCTAAAACACGCCTGTAGACGGTTAATCGCGAATATTTTAAATCACAAGTGTGTAATGCATGTGCAGCGAATATTATACGATCAGTAAATATATATCATAAGTAAATATGCAAATGTTCTCGCGAGAATCTCAATATGATTTCATGATGGTGATCATGTATTTGAATCATTATTTTGATCATTCCATTCGTGCCACACTGCGATTTTTAAATTCAGACCCAAAAACCCGCAACAGCTAAAGAAAAGTAAAGATGGTAAGTAATCTGTATTTTGTCCACAAGTTGGTTAGTTACTTAAGTTACCTGTACATAACATAGCATACACGTGATTCCAACCCATGTAGAATCACGAGTACCTATTCAAATTACCTAAACAACACTGCAATATGTAAATTTTGAGAAGTTTACGTCTTTTAGATGAAGTTTTTGATATTTTTCTGTGATAGAACTAGGAATATTTTGTAAGGGATATTTTATTGTCTAACATAAACTGCTACCTGACTCAATCTATCTGTCCAACGGTAAGAAATGGTACAATCACATTCACGTAAAGTACTTATTCTATGACGAACACCTACTTATTTCTAAAGGTGTAACATTTCTAGAATGAGGGGTACAGCACAAAATTGTTGTTCCTTTAGTTACATTACATCCTAAAATCGTAGGTCATAATCTTATGATACTTGTACCCAGTTCATGCATGCAAGACCAGGCCAACATCATGTTCAATAGTTCCTAGAGTTTATTTATATTATAGGTGCATTTTATTGTAGGCATTGTGGCCGAACAGAGACGTGTTACGGCTGCAAATCTGAAAGCGATCTATATATTTTAACGTGTAACCATAGAATGTATAAATAACGGTTCGCTGTTAAAACTATTATAAATAAAATTATTGAGAATGTTGAATATTTCGCGAATACTATGTGTTTCTACCTATTTGATAGTACAGTATGAATAAAATCATACTTGAAAGTACAAAATATACAAAATACCTTGGGAGTATATTTTGTCAGTTTATTCTTGGCTTGCTCAATCATGATACCAAATCTGTCATTTAATTCATTCACATTTAGACTTATTTGAGATACTATTTCAGTCAAGCATACAATAATATGCCTATTTGGGTGTGGTTTGTACACGCAAATGAAACTAAGTATCACCTTTTGTATGATATTAAAACTATGGTCCGTGCAAGTAGCTACATTCCATAGGTCTCTGCTACAAGGTATAACTTATGTATTAGTAAAAGTAAGCCCCAAAATCAATTGTTCATAATATAATATCTGAATGTTTGTACATATCAGACTCCAACTGTTGAGATCTTATGGTATTTAGACGCTTGTCGCTGTATAAAGTGTGTAAGCAAACTAATCAATGAGAAGAGAGTGTTGTAACTTGTATGTGAGGCCTGGAGCCTAATATTTTTTGTTAGGTACGTTTTTTGTAGGTAGAACTTAAATATTTTTAGTGATATTTTTATTTAATTTTAATATGAACTATAATGTATGGCCATATTGGAGTATTCGTGAACTTACAGAACACTTGTAGAAGTAATAAACCTATAGGTACTTAATTTTATTCAGACAACCATTTTGATATTGATTGATCCAGTTTAAGGAAAAAGTAAGCAAATATTACATAAAGACATTATTGTTCAACTCCGTTATTTAGGTAAAGCTGTAAGCAATGTTACTTATTATTAAATGAATAAATTTCTATAAAAATTATCATATTTATTAAGTCCATGCTACATGGGTCCATGATACATTATACCTCGGGTGTGGCATTACATAATATTGTCATGTACACAGTAAGTGTAGTTTTTAGGGTTCCGTTAGAGAAACAGGGAACCCTTATAGTTTCGTCAAGTCTGTCTGTCCGTCCGTATGTCACAGCAACTATATTCCAAAACTATTAAAACTACACAGTTGAAACTTGGTAAGTAGATGTATTCTGTGAACCGCTTTACGATTTTTATACAAAAATTGCAAAAAAAAATATTAAGAGGGGCTCCCCATACATTAAACTGACACCAAAAAAAAATCTTTTTTTCATCAAACCTATATGTGTGGGGTGTCTATGGATAGGTCTTTGAAAATTACGATATGAGTATGAGGTTCCTAAAACCATTTTTCCTCAAAGTCAATCGTTAAAGAGACAGACCCTTACAAAGTGGAAAAAAGTTTATGCCCTCACGGTGATTTGAACTCACGACCTACGGATTGAGGGCCTACAACATACCGGCTGAGCTACCACAGCGATGTGGGTTGACGCGAAATATACCATCATATTGAAATGCGTGGGTGTATCAAAACAAGTCTCTTGTATGGGGACCCCCTTTAATTTAAAATCTCTCGTATTTCAGTATTTTTTGTTGTTGCGGCAACAGATATACACATTCTGTGAAAATTTCAACTTTCTAGCTATTACGGTTCGTGCTCTAGGACCCGCTGACGGACGGACGGACAGACGGACAGCGGAGCCTTAGAAATAGGGTCCCGTTTGGCACCCTTGGGGTACGGTACCCTAAAAAGATACTCCAAGAGCCAGTTGGTCATCGGTCGTCGCGCCAATGTCACTGCCCGGCCATTCTGTACCTGAATAAGGCCCTAGTTCGCGCAATCTGGATGTCCTGGGTTCAAATCCTCGTAAGGGCTTCATATTATTTTCTTTTTGTTTTTGCTTAAGTTCTGTTGTATGATGTTGATGAGACAGCCACATGCGAGGCCACGAGCGCCGGCGCCGGCGTCTACAGACGTCAAGCAAGATGAAGCGGTGGCCGGGACCAAAATCGGTCAGACCACATCATCATCACCATCATCATCATCATCATCATCATGATATGGAAGCCTTTGTGTGTGAGTCTGACCTGCACTTGACTGAATATTTTTAACCTGAATGTAATTCAATATCTAAAAATTATTCACATCATCATTCATTATCACTTACTTACATTACTATTAATTGGATTATTCCTAAAAGGCCCTACTCACAATGCAATCTGACTAGCAATTTGTTGCATTGCCAACTTTAACAATTACTTATACATATTATCAACAAGCTCAAATCTCAAAAATCATCATCATTGGGAATTAACAAGTATAATATCATTAATATCCTACCTATCATCTTTGTTTTGTCCCTCAATAAAATCAGCAGCATAAAATAACAATATTTTATTAAGTAATTAAAATAATACTTACATTATATAACTGGGCTAATTTTAACTTGTCAATAGTCTACGTTTGTCTGCCAAATTAGTATCCCTTGTGCCCTCGGAACCTTCTTCTGTTGTCGAGCTGCAATCAAACAATGTGGTAAGAAGGACTGAAAAAGTGCTTCTCCACGATCTATGTATATAAATAAATCGTTCAAGTGAAGGTCGGGCTCGCACACGAAGGGTTCCGTACCATCGTACAACAAAACTTATAGTCTATTTGTGATAAGAATGCAGTAAAGTCATCACTGTCCGGCAGCCTAGCCACGCCCCATAACCAATCAAATCATTTCCAATTATTAAATAGGTAAATATGCATCTGAATATCCGATCACTGGTAATAGTCTGCAAGGAATAAAATTTCATGCTATTTTAGGGTAAGGAACTAATCCGAAAACAACTTACCAATGATCTCTTACATTCAAAGAAACTTGTACGGAGCTGCGTGCATTCCTCAGGTACGTCTCCATCTTTCAGGCATTCACGAGGGGTCTTCCTGTCCTGAAAATATTTACAAAACAATGAACCAATTTGAAATAAGTACAGGGCTTGGAGTGTATAAAACTTAGATTTTTTTTTGCTTTGTCCGCCCCCTTATCGACACTCTGACTGGGAGGGGAGATGAGTGTTGACCCTTGCTCATCAGCGAACTTTTAAGTACCCATCGCTAATGCATAGAAGAATCCGAAAACTTACGTTTTTACAACAGGCACTTCTCAACAAGCACATTTTGAGATCGGCTCGGATGCCGGCACAAGGCGACTTGTCGACTAAACCCGTCTCATCGGGAGAAAACACAACCATTGTTAAGCTATTTCTCGGTTACAGATAGATGTTGGAAAAACAGAGAAATAACAAATACACAAGAATATCCGTATTCCGTACCTATGTAACCCATCCGAAAAATGTATCGTTCAGCTGTTTTTGACATGTATTTTTTTTCTAGAGCTAGATCCGAATTTCCCTAAGTAAGTATCTATCTTATATTTTATTAGTCAGTTCTTGATGAAGGCCTAAAAAAACATTAAAAATCACCACAAAAGCAGCACAAGAGTCTCATTTATCTGGGAGCAGAAGAAACATGACTGCCATCAGCATCACAATATCGCATCCATCGCATCTTTGCCATCCATCATACTTGTTTTGGTTGGTAGTAAGAAAAAGCCACTCATCACCCACAAATCAGACCGCAGCCATAAATTCCGAGTCACGCCAAAATCGATTACAGCGTCTACGAAGCCGTTCCGAGTCAGTTTTGGCGATACAAAACGATGGCATTGTTCGTATAATATATTTATATAGATCGCGCGTTGTAAAAAGAACGCTAGCGGCGAAGTGCGCTGTAGGCGATTTAATAGGTCTGTTTTGGTGGTATGAGGTACGGCGCGGGGCGGGCGGGTGACGGCGGGTCACGAGCCGCATGCTTTCCGGCGCGCTATTGGTTCGTCGTCAGTCGTCCTTTCTTTCCCGCGCTGAGTCCACGTCTCGCTCGGCTCTCAAATGTCATCGCGCACAAAAGATAGGATGATCTCTGACAGCTTGTCACTGTGACTTTACTAGGCATGGGGATAATGTCGATACAAATTATCGATATTCTAACTAAAGTTTCTGAATGTTTCAAGCAAATCTTATTCTCGTTAAATCGATTCACAGCCCAAATCACCATCATCAAAGTCTGATTCGGACTAGCTGGAGCAGTCATGTAGATTTATAATCAGTTCCTGGGTAGATTGGTCAAATCGTACGCACGCTCCCAATCTTCATCCATAATTTTTCTTGTTCTGTCGATGTCTTCAAAATTCTATTATATGTAATTTCCGAGTCAAGATCGATAACTTGTCTTACGATAAGTGTAGCACGTCACTATTTGCCAATAAAGTATGTTAATTGTGTCTATACATTTTACTGTAGAAAAATACGATACTTCATAGGCGTGTTTTGACACTAACAGCTGTCAGAGTTCATCCTATGTTGGAACCACTATAGTTACGAAATGGTTTTACACAGAAAAGTGAGAAAAAATATTTTAAAGATAAAGATATTCATTGTTTGACGATACATAGGTTTATAAGGTGTACAGGCTCGGTGGAAAGTTTCTCTGATCTGCCAGTTTATAGCGTTCAAACATATTTACAAATTATAAAATTAATTATTCATAAATTCATCAAAATAATTATCCACATCATATATATTCTACATTTAAACACAACAATAACCATAACATAAAGCTCAATAGCAGATTGTCAAAAGATTATTATAGCCTCTCTCTTCATAAAACAATATATTATTATATATTGTTTTATGAAGAGAGAGGCTCATAATAATAATGGGTAGGTAATGGATGAAAAAGACCGCCGAGGCAACAAAATGTACTGAGTCTACAGTCAGACTAATACATTATTATTATTAGTATGTCGTACTATTTTGTACGAAAGTTAGGAACTCATTGATAATAATGTTCTGATTAGCCATTGCTTCTCAGTAAATTATATGTATACATCATTTTTTAAATAAAACATTTACATACAGGCAAATACATTGTCTCTGGCCCCAAACTAGTATATCCTGTATCGTGAAAACCAGAAAAAGCAACAATCACAAACATGTAAACATCCAAGACCTGGGGTTTAGTCCCCAGCCGGGATTCGAACCCTCGCATGGTAGGCAGATGCGCAACCGCTACGCCACAGAGGTCGTCGAACATAATAGTAGGTCACGCTAAAGCTTAAGCAAATAAAACTGATTAGTTTTAGTTTTAGTTTTACGCGTAAGCAGTCTCGACTCGAGTAAGGTAAAAAGGTAAAGAAAGGTAGTTGCGCGCGGGCGACCGACCGGTCAGCTACGGAGCGCGCCGAGGGAGGACGACTGAATAGTTAATTAGTTAGTACTTTCGTGCGCGAGTGTACCCATGCGCAAATACTTCGCTTTCAGCGTTCTTTTTACAACGAACGCGCGAGGTAGTATAGATAGACGTTGTTGTAATCGATTATGGCGCTGACGGCGATGTCACGGAACTCGACTAATCAGCTGTTCGATTCGATTATTTCCGATTCCAAAAAATCCAATTCGAAGCAATGGGATTTTTCCTAGCATTTAATCGCGTATAAAATAACACAAAATGAGGAAAATACTCCCATATTTCTCACGTGGACTGTCCCACGTGTGCAAGCTGAAGCCTTATAAGGAAACGAAGTGGCTGATGCCGAACGGGAACCCGACCGGTGTGTATGTTTACAACTGCGTAGCCGGCGAGAAAGTTCCAGTTATACTCAACGACCCGCACATAGCCACCTGGTATTCTTGCGGGCCAACAGTCTACGACGCGGCCCACCTAGGACACGCCAGCTGCTACGTGAAGCTAGACATCTTGCAGAGGACACTCAGGTCCTTCTTCAACCTCAAACTCGTAACAGCCATGGGCGTGACCGACATCGACGATAAAATCATCAAGAAGGCCAAAGAAACAAAAGCGGACTTTAGAGTTGTTGCCAAGCAGTACGAGCATGAATTCTGGCTCGACATGTCAAGTCTGAATGTTGAGAAACCAATCATAATTACAAGAGTTTCTGACCACATTACTTCTATTGAGAATTTTGTGAAGAAGCTCATTGATTCCGGAATGGCGTACGCTGCTAAGGATGGTTCAGTATACTTTGACACAGAAAAGTTTCCTTCTTATGGCAAATTGGAGAAACAACAGGTTTCTGAAGAGCCAAACAGTATGCATAAGAGGAGCAGCATGGACTTTGCTTTATGGAAAGGTCAGAAACCTGGTGAGCCGTCTTGGGATGCGTCTTTCGGATCAGGCAGACCGGGTTGGCACATAGAATGCTCAGCCATGGTCACAAAAGTATTTGGTGCCCAAGTAGACTTCCATGCTGGAGGCATAGACTTGAGATTCCCTCATCATGAGAATGAGGAGGCCCAGTCATGTGCTTTTCACAAAGCCAGACAGTGGGCAAACTACTGGATACATGTTGGTCATCTACATGTGAAAGGAGACACCAAAATGTCCAAATCTTTGCAGAACACTGTTTCAATACCAAAACTGTTAGAAAAATTTAGTGCAGATATATTTAGGATGGCCTGTCTAATGTCTCATTATTCATACTCAATTGAATACAGCGAAGAAGTCATGAGAACTGCAGAGGACACATTGAAAAAGTTTAAGTTCTTCATCAAGGATGCAATGGTGTATGTCAACGATAACTCCCAGACCTACGGAGATTACAATGAGAAGTTACTGAATGAACTGCAGAAGGTTGAAGATGCGAATCTAGAAGCTCTCAGAAATGATTTTGATACATCTGTTTGCGTAAATAATATGCTAAGCTTGATCGGTCATGCACATAAAATAATGAAACAAGATACAAAAGAATACTATCCAGTACCAATAACATTAATAGCAGAATTTATATCCAATACTCTCTCTAGGTTTGGCCTCAATCTGCATGATAGTTCTGAGCAGATAATTTCAAACTCTCTAATAGATACATTAGTAGAATTCCGGCATACTGTGAGATCGAATGCATTGTCTCAGAAGGATAAGGGATTGTTGAGTGCATGCGACATTGTGAGAGATAAAATGAAGTCAATCAAAGTTCAAATCAATGATAGCAATAAGACTCCATCTTGGGTTTTTACTAAATAAACATGTAAGTATAAGCTTAGGAATTATTTTAAATATAAAATTATACAAACAAACCGCCCCAAGAATCGCCCGGACCAAAGGTGCCCATAACGCTGGCCGCGTTACCGCGCTGATAAGTAGTGACTATTCACTATTGCAATAAGGTTTTTCTTTTTGTTAAGATTAACTGACTAACACTGACATAATTAATTATTATTATGAAGTTACGTAAAATTTGTTGTCATATGTGTGCTCAAATGAAACAACTAATGTTAAGTTAGCTATAATGTTGAGATTTTATAAGTATTTGTTTTGACCTCCTAAGTCCTCCTATTTGTTATGAAACGAAACTTCAGTTATTTTATCAGTACTATATCTATTATTACAGTAAATAAAACAATCAAACAGTATGGCAAGCATATGATTATATTGTTCGACATTTTTATATGACACAGTGGTAGACAACTTTTGTTTACATGTAGTCTAGAGACCAGTTACTTACAACATACCTAATTGATTATTATGACAAATCAGACAAGAATATGGAATAGGGAAGGACTCGTCGTAACACAGTGGTAGCTACATAAGCTCTTATTAAACCACCACATAAAAATAATTTAAATTCAGTCAACATATTCCATTCAGGGCACATCCATTACCCGCTTCTAATCCATAATAGGCACGAAAAAACAGAAAGAGCTATGAGTCAAATCTTAATGAAAGGCAGATTGACACATCTGTATCCATTATTTTCGTTATCAGACCTTTAGAACAGTTATCCACTCTTAAAACAGAACGTCATGTCATACAATTTTGAATCTAGCCAAGCACCGCAAACATTTCTCGCCTTATGTTACCGGACTGGCAATATTCCTCTCCTGAATCATATGCTCAGCCTTGTACACCTTCCACGCGACCAGGAAGTCCCGCACCATCTTGAACATGGTGTAGTAGTTGATGAAGAGCATCAGGAAGATGGCCAGGAACCCATGCCAGGGTATCGAGCTGAAGAGCATGCAC